>PVIU01007517.1:0-91301 GCA_004026605.1 Ondatra zibethicus
CATGCCAGAAGCCACAGCAGAGAGGAAAAGTCTGAAATTGAAAACAGCCGCCTTGTGGATCAGACCAATTTTGTCAGCAGTGGTAGCAGTGGCAGGGACAGTTTGAGGAAAAGTAGAGCCAGCAGGACACCAGCAGAGCATAGTTTGAGGATTTATACCATAGCTGTGAAAGACCTCCGGATTGGGGAGAGTCTCACTCAAGTCTGGGGATAACACGACCCCCCTGGAACTCACGAGAGACCATCCTTGCTGCAAACACACGAGGTTTATTGACAGGTACCAGCGCTGGGGTTGAGACTCATAGCCCACGCAGGGGAGGAGTTCGACCCTGAGTAGCTCGGAGAGGGGTTTTTAAGGGAAGAAACCACAACCCAGTGATCCAAAGGGGGTGGGGAGGGCATCATTGGAAAATTCTGAAAATACCAGTGATCATCACAAGGGGGTAACTCCCTGTTTCTCAAGATTATTCTCAGGATTATAATCTAACTTTATCTTCAGCTAAAACCTGAAACAGAGTCACTGACCCGGCTAACCTAGATTTTTTGGCTCTTCTCTTCCTGCTGGAGAGGTCAGGATTTATCTGGGTCTTTCAGCTGAAAATGTGAAAACCCATGAAAAACACACCCCAGGGCCCACAGAAGAGCGTCCTCTCTCTACAGGTGGGGTGTTAAAGCCTGACTGGCTCTGGTCTGGGTGACTCGGAAGCCAAAAAGTTTTAAACGCTGGTCCAAGAGGTCTCTCATGGCAGGTACCACTTATGAGTGTTCTAAAAGAAAAGAAAAAGAAAGGAGAAAGAAAAGTCTGAGGGCCCCTGGGCCCCTGAATCAAATGTACTGAACAGCATGTGTTAGTGTGAGAGTACTAGCCCCAGGCTGTCCAGTCATGTTTTTACCTATGGAAAGCAGCGAAGGGCTCAACTGTAGCCATGAAGGCTGTGGTTGGGGGCTGGAAGGGGAAAACTCACACTGAAGCTGCTGGTGTGTGTAGAGGTTGGTGTTCAGGCAGATGGAATATGTGGTTGTGGAAAAAACACCCAGTTCCGAATCCCGACCCCAGGAGAGGGGTGGAAGAGCCTCCTGAGTCTCAGGCACCAATGTAATGGTTTAAGTAAAATGCTGCGGTTCCACAAGGGGTGCAGCGGCAGAAACTCAAAGTGGCAGCAGCGGGCAGCGGGTCCTGAGAGACCATAGTGGGCCACGAAGGCAGCCGGGTCCCAGGCTGGGATCCATATGCCAGTGAGAGAACGAGAGGGATAGGCACGCAATGCAGAGTGAAGTTGGATATTTAGTGGGTTATGGAAGGGAAGGGAAAGGGGAGAAAGGGAGAAGGGGAGAAGAGGAAAGAGCATAGAGAGGCAGAGAGAGAGAGAGAGAGAGAGAAGAAAGGAGGGAGGGAGGAAGGGAGGAAGAGAGAAAGGAAGTGGGTGAGAGGAGAGGAGCCACAGCAGCAGCTACCTCTTTGGGAGACAGACAGAAAGGAAGAGCTTGGGCTGCACCATGACCAAAAGCAACTTCGGGAGAAAGTGGTTTATTCTGCACACAGTTTCATATAATAGTTCATCATCAAAAGCAGTGAGGGCAAGAACTCATGGAGGGCAGGAAGCTGGAGGCTGGAGCTGATGCAGAGACCATGGGGAAGGAGGGATGCTGCTCACTGGCTTGCTCTACAAGTCTTGCTCAACCTGCTTTCTTATAGCACCCAGGACCACCAGCCCAGGGATGGCACTTCCCACAATAGACTGAGCCCTCCTGCATCAATCGCTAATTAAGAAAATATCTTCCAGCCAGAACTTATGGAGACAGTTTCTCAATCCAGGCTCCATGTCCTCTCTGATGACTCTAACTTGTGTCAAACTGACATTAACTAATCAGCATATATGTTTATAATTATACTATTCTTTCTGGGCATTTTCCTTTTAGTGACTATAAAGTATCTTTCCTTATTGCTTGTGATTAGTTTTTATTTGAAGTCTATTCAGATATTAGAATAGTTTGTTTTTTCTGCCTTTACCTTCAGGTGGTATCTATCATATCGATAACTGGGTATGAGGTGCGTTTCTTGGGGACAGTGTAAAGATGGATCCTGTTTTCTGATCCCATCTGTGTCTGTGTCTCTTTATTAAGGAGTTTGCATAATTAATATTGAATTACTATTGACCAGTGGGCCTTTATATCCTTCATTTTGTTGCTTGTGACAGGGAAGGGATGAAAGAGCAGATCCTGATAATCCCAATGGTGAGCTAAACCCACTGCCATAATTTGAGCCAGATTGGAAGCTTGACTGTTTTATTGGAGTGCACCAGAAAGAGTTGGCTAAAGAAAGAAGCCTCAAATCCATTTCTTGTGCCCTGCCCCCATTTTTTTTTTTTGAGACACAGTTTCTTTGTGTAGCTTTGGCTATTCTGGAGCTCACTCTGTAGACCAGGCTGGCCTCGAACTCACAAAGATTTGCCTGCTCCTGCCTTCTGAGTGCTGGGATTAAAGGCTGCGCCTGGCTACTGGGCCCCCTATAAGGAGTAGTTTTACAGAAGAGAGATAATGGAGCAATAAGGAAATATAAAAAAATCTTTTAAAAACATCACATGATCACCATGTGATTAGGGAGGGCCCAGAGAAGGTCAGCGAGGGTCGGGGCCTTCTCTAAAACAAATCAAGGACATGGGTTGGGGAAGGTCAGGTTCTAGGAAGCAGGGAGCAACTCAACTCTCACAGTAAATAGAAACTTATTTTTAAAAATGCCACATAATGGCTCCTGCCTTCAAAATGGAGTCAGGCATTTTCAGTAGGAAGTGGCACAGAACACAACCATTGTGCCTTTCTAGTCCAGGCTCTTGGAATAAAGAAATTACTAAACCCTGCAAGAGAGGAGTCCTGGGAAGTCTCTGACTTTTAAGTTCCTGCTTTGGAGCTGCCAGTGGGATGCGGGTGGACCCCTTGTTCCTCTTGGTGAAGCGTGGATGCCAGTAACACATATCCAGCCTTCCCTCAAGCCCCTGCAGCACAGCTTGTGCTGGAAGAAGTGCCACTGCCTGTGGTATGGGCAGAGGCCTCGCCTCCCCCACAGACTGGCCCATGCCAGCTTTCTTACCTGCACTTTGTCTCCTTCCAGAATCAGGGAATGTGAACTCCTTAGTTACCATAGCACCAGTAAAGTTATCATGTCAGCTTCTTTTCTTTTTTTTTTTTTTACCAGGGTGACTGGGTGCTTGGCAGAGTGCATGGTCACATGCTCTTGAGATCTTTTGAAAGCTGATTTTCCTCAGTCTAATCCCATGCGAGTTAGGCACAATTTATGATAATTATGGATTCAGTTCCCACTGGTGTTGAACTTCCTGAACCAAGAATTAAAATATACCCCTCGGATGGAGCCAGACACTAATAACCAGGCTGGTCTTTCGTGGCCCCCTTTTCTTTCAGATTAGGAGGAAAAGATAGCAAAAGCATATTGTAAATAAACCCATTCCCTCTTGGGTCCTCAGGGGCCTGTGTTCTCCAGGATGAAAGCCAACAGCAAGGGCCAAGTAGGTTCTGGCTCCGTGTCCTGCAGGGCTGCTGGACACAACCAAAGCTTCTTGTTAAAAATAAGTCTCTTGACCTTTTGTCCCTGAACATTCAAAATTGAAGGACTCTGAAGTTCAGGCACTGTCAGAGTAGACACCTGGGGATTCTAAATTTCTAAGGTAATGGTGGTCGTGGGAAGGGACGTAATGGTGGTCATGGGAAGGGAGAAACTGTGGAATAATTTGAGTCTGAAATCTGCCTTGGTGCTGGCCCTAACCAGGCATGGTCTTC
The DNA here is from genome assembly GCA_004026605.1 of Ondatra zibethicus. Lineage (NCBI taxonomy): Eukaryota > Metazoa > Chordata > Mammalia > Rodentia > Cricetidae > Ondatra > Ondatra zibethicus. The sequence goes on from PVIU01007517.1 coordinate 3,792, forward strand.
AGCTGGTTCTTCTTCACACGGTAAAAGAATGGGAAACCCCAAGTGCTTTTCCCTACTCAGTCCCGGCCACAGGCTGTGGAACTTAGCAGCTTGGCAAAATTATAGCAACTCCCCTTCCCTAGGGTACATTTAGTTTTTACTTTAAAAATACACCCTCAGATAAACTTCAGGGCATCTAAGTCACCTAGAGATCAATTCAAAGGTTATTCTTTGCCTTCACTCCACAGGACTCGGGCGTTTGTTTCCACATTGATCAGTGGCCATCTCAGTTCATTCTTCTGATGTGTCTGAACAGGTCTGGACCTCCCAAAATGTTTTAGAGAGAAGTATATTTAGAAGGGTTTTCCCTGCCCTGTGAGAGAATTTAGCAGGCACTAATCCCTCTGAGAAAGCAGCCAGGGTGTTTGAGACTAGTGATAGTCATGATTTGGATTTGTTCCCCAACAGAATAGGTTAACTGTTTCCATAAAATCTTGCTCATTTTCACATCCTGAAGTTGACTTCTGACCTATACACACATACACATGTACACACACACACGTACAACCACACACAGAGACAGCACACATGTACATACAATGCACCTATGCGCACACACATACATATGTGTACAACATGCATGCACAATATTCACACACTCATACACATGGGCATGCACATGCAGACAGACATGAACACATCCTTATACATACGTTCTTGCACACAATTCTCACTTATCGTATTAGTATGACCTGTACTTAAAGTGTTGGAGTCATATTGTGTTTCTGACATACACAAACATGCAATGAGAAGGTGATGGGGATGGGATGGAGAATGGTCTTGGGAAGTACAATGCCTGTTCTGGAAGACTTCAGAATGTGTTTCTATGTTGCAAAAATACTCTTTATTTCAATGCTGACACAGCATTGAGCCTACAACAACCTATAAAGCAAGTAGTACTGCAATCATTTGCACTTTTTCATATGAAGAAACAGTCTCCAGGAGGATAAATGCTTGGCCCACATCATACAATGGGCCCTTCAAGAGCCTGTGTGGTGCTGACTCTGGGTGTTGGACCAGTGGGTCCTGGCTTGCACCGTAGGAGGTTGGATTAGCTGAGGAACTGCTCGTTTCTGTGGATCCACAGCATGGAGTCTGCTTAGTCTCCTTAGTGGAACTAGCAGTGCAGCAGCAGGCAGAAGCGTGCTACTATATACACAGCTCCTCCTGAGACCCTGCATTTTGAGGCCCTTTCTGTGCTGCAGCGCTCACCCCGAAGCCCTCCCTGAGGTGGCATCCCCGTTGCCCAGTCACGTTTGTTCAGCCACTGCCACTCTCCCTGCCTAATAATATGTAGTGATCGTCAATGCAGTTAAAGAGAAATGTCAGGGTCTCAAAATGTCTTGCCAAGTCGTACTCAGAGCTGCAAGCCCAGAAGGATAGTCTAAGGATCGGTGCACATCTTTAAATTACTTTTGAGAAATTAAATCCAAGCATGGTAGAGCCTGAATTTCAGAATTCACAGCAACGTATGATTTAAACACACATGGGCTCCGCAGGGAGTCGGAGTGGTCCAAGGGATTTGCTTCTCACCATGTTTCGTGCCATGCTGCCCTTGTGATAAACCTTCTTGCTGGAGAAGAAAGTGAGAACCAAGCTGTCAGCACCTCCAGGTCCTGCCAAATCCCTCCCCCGCCCCCTTCCACATGCCAGCACTCTGAAATGCACTTGGGAATTGTGACTTGGCTTAGTGGGTATATGATTCTACTAAGCTCAGCCTTGGCAAGCTGACCTAGCTTAGAGATTACACTGGTAAGTTTTGTCTTACAAGATGCTGAGTCCATTCCAGAGAGCAGTGGTGAAGCCTCTGAGGTCTTGCATGCCTTCCCCAGTGTGCCCTCCCACCACGTGTAGCTCTCGTTGCAGCATTCTGTTCAGGCCGCCAGCTCTACACCCTCCTATAGGATGTGCCGCAGAAGCATGGCTGGGGCAGAGGACCGGGGGCACACAGGAACGCATCCAGCACTTGACCAAGATATAGACCTGTGAGAATTTGAGCTCGCTTATCTGTCTACTCCCTCAGAAGAAGCAGCATCGCCTCTACAGGCACAGTGCTTGCTCTGTAAGTCTGAGGGTCTGAGTTTGGATTTCCGTCTCCCACATAAACAACTGGGAATGGCCACGCATTGCTATAGCCCCACCACTGAGAAGTGGAGACAGGCAGGCGGATCCCAAAAGGTCCCCGACCAATTGAGTTTGCAGTTCAGCTAGAGAAGTGATTTTCAACCTTCCTAATGTTGCAACCCTTGTATACAGCTCCTCCTGTTGTGGTGACCTCCCAAACATAAAATTATTTTTGTTGCTACTTCATAATGGCTATCTTGCTGCTGTTATGAATTGTAGTGTAAATATCTATGTTTTCTGATGGTTTTGGGTGATGAAAGGGTCAGGTTCTTTTCTCCGACCCCCAAAAGGAGTTGTGAACTATAGGTTGAGAACCACTGATCTAGAGACCTTGTGTGTAGCCAATAAGGTGTAGACAGACAATAAGCTTCCAATGTTCTCTACTGCTCTGGCCTCTGTTCATATAAACACAACATCCTTCATCGTTACACTTACATGTGTGTACCACATATAACACATGCATATACACACAAAGCAACATCCAAATACTGAAGAAAGCAGGGTCACTAAATGCCACCTGCTACTTCTTCCAAATTGATTACTTTGGACTCATTGTCAGGAAAACTAAAGTACTCCAGGTAGGCTTCAGTTTGGGAAGGATGGAACTAAATCTCATCTCTGTGCCCTGAAATCACTCACATCTCAGCTGCAGGACATGGTACTAAATAATTTTCAATCACTTGGAGTACATACAATATGAGCAGCTTGAAGGTCACAGGTATACCTTCTACCTCTGGAGTACTGTATCCCCTCAGCCACAGGGGCATGGAGTCCTGTGCCAACACTGGAGGCTACCCTTCAGGGAGCAGGTGCTGTGCGGCACCTGGCCTGACAGGTGACCCTGGAGGCTACCCTTCAGGGAGCAGGCGCTGTGCAGCACCTGGCCTGACAGGTGACCCTGCAGGCGAGCTGCTCACTTCACACAGCTGCAGTGTCTTTTCTCCAAACATCTCCTGTCCTTGTTTACTTTCAGAATAGTAAATGCCTAAAATATGTACCTAAGGTGGCCTCGTAGACTTTGGAAATGTATTTGACTAAAGAGAACTCTCCTTGAGGTCTTTGCTTCTGCACCCCTTCTGCTCTGTTACCAATAACTTAGAGGCAACTGGCAGGAAGTACAACCTGCTTTTCTAGTTTCTCCACTGACTGCCACACGTGAGCACAGTTTGCTTCACCTTGCAGTGCCCTCCTTCTCTGGAGACAGAACAAAACCTAATCCTCGTGAGGCTTTCGATGGGCTCAATTGAGCCAAGAAGGGAAAGGTCACACCCCATCTGCAGCTCAGTCACATGACCCTGACAACACTTCAGAGCCTCTGACGTTAAAAAGTTGATTTTTTATTACAGGATGCAGTCGTAAAAACATAATGGTTTGCTTTCAGTTTTTATTTTTTCAAGGACATTGATAATTTAAATATTTTCTGCTTATATTTCACATAAATATTGCTCTAGGCCCAAAAAGTGGTAACATTTAACCCATTTCTAGCTATTTTTATGCTTTCAAATGGAGAATGAGATTTGTCAACAAACTGATTCCTCGGGCCATGCACTTGACCATGGCTGGCACCAGTCTGGGACAAATGAGGCCTTTTAGAGGCATGAACCTTCAAAATGATATGAAATTGTAAATGTGCATAGACTCTGCCTCTTCACATATACATCTACAAAATGCAGCTGCAATTCTGGCCTTGGTCTGTATCCATATGTGCGCTATGGTTGTGGGGCCCTGGCCAGTGACATGTGCAGTGCTGGGTATGTCTTTATTACTCTTGTTTGGAACACGCCACAGTGTACTCAGTGTAAATATAGCAGTTTGAAAACATGTTGACTTGCTTTTGAGAAAATGTTCTTTTTAGTACATCTTAGGGTTAATCAGACAAAGCTATGTTATGAAGGAAATTAAAACATGTTCTAGGATTTTGCTAAACATACATGCACTTTAGGGAGAATGTGCCTCTGACCTTCAGGATCCAATTTTGTTCCTTCCGGCTGCTTTATCAAGTGAACAGAGAAGTTCCCACTTACTTTGCCACACTGGGGGGAAGGGAATTGAGGATGCGGTGGAGTGTTGGGAAAAAAATATCCATGAAAGCAAAACAAACCTTAGACTGCAATTAGCTTTCCACAGAGCAGTCTGTGGTACACATACGGTCAGCAGCAGAAAAACACCATCTTATTGGAGTTTAAATCTCTTTCGAAATTTGTGGCGGCTGCTGCACCCTGTTTTCTCGACTGAAAACCAGGAAGGCCCCAGACAGACTAAAGGGTATTGTGACCATTTTGTATGCTTTCATTCTGAGTCTTTACCCCACAAAGAATTCCAAACTCAACCTGGTTCAGTTTCGTCAGCCCTCAGGGCTCTGAGACTGAGGGCCCCAGAACCTTTCCCAGGAGTGTTTTGGAAATAGGCACAAACTGGCTGGATTGGTCCTGGTCTAGACACACTAGGTGAGGAGAGCAGACCCAGCCTACAAGCGGCTTCTGTGTAAGTGTTGCATCAGAAAGAGACAAGGTGAAAATTGCTCTCTGCTACAAACAGCCGTGACCTGTCGATAGCGGCTCTGTAGGGAATAATAATCTTTTGAATCGAACCAAGGGTGAGAAGCCTAGTATTCACAGTGAAGTCTGGTAATAAAAAACCCTAGCTTTTAAATTGGAAATCTGACTTGGTCTCTCGTGGAGAGCACTAAGCTCATGCAAAAACCTCTACAAAAATTTTTAGAACTTCAAAGCAGGCCTTTATCTGAAACACTGTACCACCGTGTCTTAAAAAGTAAAGACTAAATGATGAAAAGGTAAAATGCTGTAATGACAGCATACTTAATTCTAAAAGCCTATTTCAATGTTTACTCCAGAATGTACACAGTAAAAGCATGTATTTACCAACATTCCATGCCTTTGCCACCATTAGTCCTCATGATCACATAGTCATGCTTATTCTTACATAACCTTTGATATTTCTGTGGCTATGTGCTAATATACATGCCAGTTCTCAGGAGAGAAAAGAGAATCCCGAGCCTACAGCATTCTGTTTGTGTGAAGCCAATTAAGAAGCTGCCTCTAGTGCTTGGAGACACAGAGCCACAGAGACAGTTGCCATGGAAACCAATTTCCCCCGCACTTCCAGCAGAGCCAGAAACCGCTGAGTAATGTGCCTGCAGATAAGACCTGGCATAAACACAGCTTCCGCCAGCGTTTGGGCTCCATTTTATGAGAAAAACAGACTAGAAATTATGAGGGAGACCATGATAGTATATACATGATTTATTTCCAATAACTTGGTATTTTATTGATCACATAAAACGGAGTGGGAGTCCTGATAAGTCTTTTAGTTCATTTGCCTTTGGTGCAAACAATGAATTCCAAAACACTGAGTAGCTTCTCATTTATATGCAGCTTAAGAAAAATCTCTAGTGTATTTTTTCAAAACAATACTCCTGAGCCCATGTGCTTTAAACAGTAACTGGTCCTGATTTAAGTTATTCCACAGTTTACTTAGGAGAATAAGTACTTAAAAATTACAGACTAGATATGGATTTCTTTTTAAAAATACCATTTTTGGTCATGTGAGTGATTGATGTTCAGGCTTCAAAGATAGAAAACAATCTTACATTACGTAATTTTATTCATGATATATCTTCTTGAAAATCAGCAAATGTAAACAGCAGAGCAAAGAACATCAAACTACATTTTCATGTATATTGAAATGTGTAGGATTATGTACCGTCTTTAAGTGTGTGGATAAAAACAGTATTTCCATGGCTCATGCTTCTATGTGATTATTTATAAAAGCAAAACTGAAGGAGTTCTCCATCCCCACTCCCATTACCGAAAGAGCCTCCCGATGACAGAGCTGCAGCAAAGGGAGCAGTGCTGAAAATCGTCTGACTGGAGAACCTCAATCCAGTTGTATCTTTGCAGCTGGGGATACAATTTCCCATTCTCCTCAACACCGTACTCTGTAGGAGGCGACTCTTGAAACAGAACGCAGTCTCCCTGCTGCCTGCCCAGCCTATGCTGCAGTCTTCCAGAGGCAAGGCCAACACACACCTCATGCAGGTGCCTGCCAAACCAAGCCTGCATCCCTCAGAGAGACCTTAGATGAAAAGCATCACTACATCATCGAGTGACAGCAAGCAGACGGAAGAGATGAATGATCGGGTGTCTTAAGTTCCCTGGTCCCTTCAAAATGTCTAATATAGATAGCTTTGTGACACAGACTTTGGGGGAAAAAGAGCATCACGACCGGCCACCCACCATTTTGTCTCCGTATCATCTTGAAAACTGTGATCTAGATTCTGCCTCGAAAATGAGCTGAGCTCTGAGGGCTACATCTTCTTCTTACCCATCCATGTGGGCATTTTAGTGCAGGTTGACTTTTGTAGAAAAATTAAACTCTGGTAAGTTCAGGAGCCTGATACAGACTCCTCTCTCCCATGATATTCTATACCTAGTCTAAAACTAAGTAAGACCCCTTTGTTTGTCTAGTGCAACAACGAAATTGAGCCCCAAACAGGTTATCATAGGAACACTGGCCTCATTTGTGTTCGGCATCAATGTCTGAGACTGGAAAGTGCAGTCAGTGTCTTGAAGCTCTTCAGCTGTCACCTGATTTTAAGATAGCATCTACATAGCTACTTCTGTAGTCACTCTGGTCTCAGCATACGCAAGTATAAGGCAGGGACTTAAAGTCTGTCAGCTGAGAGAGCACATCAATGAAAGGACTGTCTTGCCACCTCAGGCAGGTACAGCCTCCATCTACCTGAGAGCTAACGGGAAATGCATCGATGGGAGTGAGTAAGTACAGCTTGGGAAACAGCCAAGGCAGCAAATGGTACGCCAATGCACGGTCACCATGTGGTGGGGGCCAGGGAGAGCAAAGACCTCCACGGCAAGCAGGCTCTGCGAGCGAAGTCCTGAGCTTGTGTTTGTCACGGTTTTAGAATGGCCTCGTGTTTCTCAGATGTCGGGGAAGAACAGCAAAGTTATCTGTAGATGGATGTGTCTGACGGCGTGTCTGATCCCTGCTCACGGCGTGTCTGATCCCTGCTCAGGGCAGTCAAGTTCCTACTGCAGTGTGCGTTGATATGGGTAGGAGTCTTGACTCTCCCATTATAAAATTTCTAAGTCTGGTCGGTCACACTGTTGCCTTCCACGCAGGCAGTTTCTAAGGCAGGCAAAGGAAGCAGAAACCAGTCTGATGGCTCAGAGGCAGGAGGAGACTGCCTGCTTCCTAGGTCCAGCTCCAAGGCTGCCTTCCGGAGCTGATCTTTCCTGGGAAAGCTGTCCTCCGCACCGCCGGTCCTCACATGGACTTGGAATCGGCGTCTCTTTTGCTGATGAGCACCTCCAGCAGCCGTAGCTTGGCCTTTATGTGCTTGTATTCGCTGTATTCCTCGGCCATGGGAGTGCGGTCTTCCTTCTGGACATTTCTAGAGGAAGCAAAGGGAAGAGGAGCTGAAGATCACTTTCTGTCTGTTCTAGAGGACAGCACGCATCAGGAATTACCATCTGGAAACTACGTGTTTTATCAACCTGCAGAATCGGTGTTGGTAATTGGGTCTTGGTATCTAGATGGGCTGGATTTAGCCAAATGAAAAGTGATTTTTCTCTGGAGATACCATGCTACTTCAGTGTCTATAAAGTTAATCTAGGATCTAATAGATCATAACAACTAAGGAATGTAGGAGTTTTTTTTTTTTTTTACTGATTGTTAAGTATGATTTCACAGTAAGAGTTTCTCCAAAATAAACAGATTTTTTTTGTTTTTTATTTTTGTTTTTCAAGACAGGGTTTCTCTGTGTAACATCCCTAGCTGTCCTAGAACTTTCTTTGTAGACCAGGCTGGCCTCAAACTCACAGAGTTCCACCTGCCTCTGCCTTCCAATTGCTGGGATTAAAGGCATGCACTACCAAGGTGGACAAACAGAAATATTTTATTCATTCTTGACTTTCTTGGGGTTTCTATTGCTGTGATAAAACATCATGACCCCAAAAGCAACTTGAAGAGGAAAGATTTTATTTCAGCTCACCATAAAGGGAAGTCAGGTAAGAGCTAAAGGCAGGAATCCAGAGGCAGAAACTAAAGAGGAGGCCATCTATGGGGGAATTGCTGCTTAGTGGTTTGCTCCTTTTTACTGATTTATTATAATACTCAGGATCACCAGCTCAGGGGCAGCATGACCATATTGGGTCAGTCCCTCCCACACCAATAATTAATTAATCAAGGAAATGAACTACAGGCCCAGTGAAGGGAGGACATTTATCAATTGAGGTTCTTTTTTTTCAAATGACTCTAGCTTGTATCAAGTTGACATAATACTAAACCACACAATTGATAATATTTTCTCATTTTATATCTTTATCTAATGAACCATTAAATTTCTCTTTTTAAGGTTTACTTAATTTTATATGCATGAGTGTTTTTGCATGTGTGTGTATTCCTCCATCCAAACTCAGAACAGTAGGTGAGTAGTGTGTGTGTGTGTGTGTGTGTGTGTGTGTGTGTGTGTGTGTTGGGAATCATTTATTGAAAGTAACCAATAGGTTGAAAGCAAAACTTAAGGGAAACAAGTATCTACCATCAATGTTGGCCTCAATCTGCAGATATAGACTGAGAACATTTGTTTGTGGATTTGAGTGCTATTCTGGGCCATTATGGTTCCTAAAGTAAATTATTCCCTTGTAAACTCTGGCAAAGACTAAGAGCAGTGATTCCTCATCACCTTCCTAAGCCATGTTTTCTGTGATACCCAATAAATGTAGAGGAAAGCCCTTTATTAGGGACAGAAGGAAGACACAAGGGGAAGTGGAGGATGCAGAATTGGGCTCACTCTTGGTTTAAGCTCCTCCAAGACAGTCTTTTTCCCCCTCAATGTGGTGCCAATGCAATTTATAGCGTTTTAAACCGTCTGTGGGATCCACAATATATTGTTCACGTATAGAATTCTGTACACCACATGTGAGAAGAATAATGTGAAAACAAAAGGCATACAGACAAACACATCAAACCAACACTTTAACAATGAATGGTAAATTGACTTATGATGGTTATTATTATTATTTTAGGAATTACTTCTTTTGTCTGCATATCCATATTCTAAATAGTCTGAAATGTGTATGGGGAAAGCCACAAACATTTAGGTATGAAAATATAAAAGTTTTGAGACAAATCATTATACAGTAGATCCAAATTAGAGATCCTAAAAACGAATTTACATAATGTTTAAACCACACTGGGATATAGCACAGTCCCGATGTCAAAGTTACTTATTAGAATTCTTTTATTTCTTCACACTCTAGGACATGAAAGTACTCTGAAGAAGCTCCATGCAGTTTACCCGATCTGGAGGACTGTAAAACCACTTTAGTAAGGTGAAGCCTAATTCCACGTGAGGGACACAGGTCTACTCGTGGTCTGGTCCCTGAGCTCCCAATGGGCTGTGAGAAAGACTCTGTGACAAACACTTCCCCAGCAAGTTTAATAAACAAACAGTTCAATTACACCTTAAAACTCATTGGCTAAAACAGGCAGATCCGTTCCTAGCTGCTTCTCGCACACGGCTTTCCCTCAGCCTGGCAGCTATGGTCTTAGTTCTCTCAGTTCTGTAGTGCCCAGGATGTTGTACACACCGAGCCATATCCCCAGTCCATCTTTGGGTTTTAAACTGTGGTTAACTCCCCGTTATCATTCTTCTGCCTCTTGTTTCCTGAGAAAAAACTCAATGCTGACAATTTGAAATTCGGTTCCAAGCTACTTGTTTTAGCTGAGAAGCAAATGTGGCAGGCTAGTTTTGTGTATCAGCAGATCTTGTACAGGCCCTGCACCCTGTATGAGAAGCATTTCATCTCAAATACACATATAAATCTCATAGTCTCACTGAAAATCTCTGAGGGTCCCTGGGCATAATAAATCTGAGGTCCTGGTTACAGGGAGAATGTAGCAAAGTTCCCACTTTGGAAGTGCTTCACAGATGGGACAGAAACAGAGGGCCTGGAATGTGGAATAATAGGTGAAGGGAAAAGGAAGAACAGAGAGACACACATACCTCCCATTTTGTCTGAAAAAATTGTCCTCAAAATCATGAAGTTTCTTTCGAATCATTTTCTTTTCTTCTCTCATTTCTTGAAGGTATTCCAAGAGCTCAGGTCTAAGAAGAAAAATAAATTATATTGTTATACATGTAATGAGTATGTGATTAGCTAGGAGCTGAGAAGAAAAGGAAATGCCGGCATTCTGAAAGGAAGCAAGGCTCCAGGGGGTCCCAGGGGGATCTTGCTACTCCTGAGTTATTAGATCTTATGAAACCCTACAGTGCTTTGTCATATATTTATATATTTTAAAGAACAAAGTGACGTCTGTACTCAGTGCTAAATGAACTGTGGTGGACAGAGCCACAGTGTCATTCAGAGACCTTCCCTTGTTCAAGCAAGATCTCAAAACTTCCTCAAATAATCTGCAATAAAATATATGAAAAAACTGATAAATTGATAACAGTGAGCTTTTTCTTTCCCTCTCTCCCTCCTTTGCTTCCTCCCCATCTCTCCCACCCTGCCTTCTTCTGTTTTTTTTCTCTCTCTCTCCCCCTTCCTCCCTCCTTCTCTCTCACCCTCTCCTCCCTCTTTCTAGATAAGGTTGTACTCTGCAGCTCAATTCACTCTGTAGCCTAGGCTTGCCTCAAACTCACATATTCTTCTGCTTTAGCCCCAGGCCCATCTCTCTGGTTTTTTTTTTTTAAATCATTATCTTCTCTATTTAAACATACTGTAGCTAAGCCATTTGTGATATTTTTTTTTTTGCCAAACAAACATTTATATTGTTATTTGCACTAGGTCACTTTAATGCCACTGCCTAAACAACATACATTGAAGCAGAGTGGAGGTTTGAAAGGCCTGAGTCCTGGCTGCATTTTGATGGCATTTTGTCATCCATTGGTGAGATAAATCCATCAGCATCATCTTCAAGTTGCTCCAGAAAACAGTGTGCACTGCAGTCTGTTTTCAGAGTGACAGTGAAGTCTGGCTTGGTGGAGCTGTCATCTTCTGACGCATCCTCTTGTTCCTAGAAATACATGGCAATCCGAAAACACTCTAAGCACGTTTTGGAGGAGTATTCTTCCATTACAAGTGTTGTTAAAAAATCACCTAATTAACCACATTCACATGGTTTCTTCTCTATTTTATTAAAATGGCGGCACCAAGACTAAGTGTGGAAGGCAAAGCTGGATAAAGCCAGGAGGCTCTTTCTACCCCAGCAGGGCTTTATGTCTTCAATCTCTGCTTCGCCCAAAGAAACAATGCTTCAGTATTCTTTACAATATAAATTGTTTTAAAATGTCAGACAAAACTTGATTTTTAAGTAAGCATTTTTAACATTTCTTTTTGTAAGTGGAAGTTAACAGTTCCCACCTCTGCCAGTTTTATAAAACTTAGCTGAGGCAGCATATGCCCAGAACCTGGGGAGACACAGCTGGCAGGCAACACCCGTCAGCCTCTCTCTCCTTCTCAACCTCCCCTGAATGAGGAAGATGAGGGAGAACAGACCCAAAAGCCCAGGCAGAGGTTGGGTCTGAATATACTGCTTCAGAGCTTGACCAAAACCTGTGTAGAACAAATGTCTGGTGAACGACCGGTCTATCAATTCAGATTTAAAGGAAAGCTGTGAGCAAGCATTTTACAGCTGGAAAGGGATACCAAGGAAAACAACAAATAAGAACGTAAAATTTTATTTCTCAAAAGTTCTACTAATGGGCTGGAGAGCTGGCTCTGTGGTCAAGAGCACTGGTTGCTCTTCCAAAGGACTCAGGTTCAATTCCTAGTACCCACATTTCAGCTCACAACTGTCCGTAGCCTGTAACTTCAGTCACAGAAGATCCTATGGCTTCTTCTGGTCTCCAGAGACCACACACACACACACACACACACACACACACACACACACACACACGCACGCACGCACTGTGCACAGACATACATTCAGATAAACACTCATATACATAAAATAAAAAGTAAATAAAATCTCAAAAGTCGTCCTAATTATATTCCAAGTCTGGAGAGAATTTGAAATACCGTGATAATTTTTTCAGATGAACCTAACAAAACTACTCTTGGTGGTCTTGGAAAACCATGGGGAAAATTACATACCAAGAAATGGACATTGAAACAAGCTCATAAATGGTAAATAGTATAGCCCCCAAATAATGCATATTTGGGAAAGAACCAGTGATCCTAGTACTGGTTCCTTTAAACCTTTAAAAGCCATCCTTTTTTGATAGGACTGATGTGCTACCTGGATTTTGATAAAGAACAAGGTGCCCAGATCCACCAAAAGGAAAGGTGATTACTAAAATTTCAGCCAGGATGGTGGCATGAACCTGAAGGGAAAAGTTCAGAGCAGGCTCTTTGCCTGATGGCACAGCACCAGTCAACAGCAATTAGTTACATAGATGGCGACAGGAAGGGAGCAATCCCCATGTGCATCAGTGACAGAGCAGACATGACATCTAGTTTGCTGGCATGCAGAATCTCTATTTGGGTTACTACATATATCTTGATAATGGTATAAAATGAAACTGGAAAGTTCAAGGTTCTCTAAGTAGGTTGGGAAAAGGAAAATCTGGATGCATAGTCAATAAGAAATTCACAGACAGGCATCATGGGATCACAGGATCCCTCAGCACAATCACAGAGAGGTGGGTCACGGACAGTAAGTCTCAATGGTGTGATTTCACCCCCTAGGTATTTGCAATATCTGGACACATTTTTGGTTGTCAGATCTAGAGAGGGGATGGTAGCAACTTGTGCGTGGAGACCAGGAGTCCTAGGAAACACCCCACAGCAGTTATCCTGACCCAATGCTGAGAATTTGACCAGCGAATGCCTAAAATGAGCTGTTGACAGAGTGACAGCTACACAAGAGGCAGGGTTTTGAGACTTGACAGGGTCTATGCCAGCAGGTAAAGTAAGGCCTGGATCCTGCTCTACTGCCCTGGCTAAAACATAGCTTTTATAAAACTAGATCTGGGGAGACACAAATAAACTGACTTGTGTGTTTGCAGCAGAGCCAGTGAGTGCTGAAGGGCCTGAAACCCACATTCCATGAGGAGCAGTAAGAGCTTAGAGAAAAGTTTCTAAGGGCACGAGCAGGGAGGGACGAAATGGCATGTGACTATAAATGTGTGAAGAGCTATAAAGAGAAGCAGCCATGCGTGTCTTCCCTGGCCTTGCAGAGTGTGTGTAGAACGTAAGGAGCTATACCAGCTACAAAACATTAGTGTTCACTGTGGTTATTTTACATTTATCAAAATAACACATTCTAAAATTGCATGATATATAATTGTATTCTATTTTGTCATTAAAGCTGGTTAAAAAGCGGGTAAGGTGTTTGTTGCTTTTGTTACTCAGTTCATGGAACACGCAGCCTCTGCCGTTACCGGCAGAGTAACCTCCCACTACTCTGAAAGTGTCTTGTCTTGAGAACAGAATCCTATTCCATCGTCTTTTAGAGGGTTCCTGGAGTGGACAGGAAAATCCTCTGAGCTTATTGTGGGTTGAAGGCCTTCAGAACTTTCAGAACTTGAGCTGGCTCTATTTCATACAAGCTGGTTTCTTCCCCCAAAGCAAGCATAACCAGGGACAAGTTTTAAAGAAACCACTTAGACTTGGTCTTTTTACCTCCAAACACACTAAATTGTAAATTGTACTGGGTCTCCTATGTGTTATCAAAAACATGTTAGTGGCTATGTCTGATTAGAAGAAATGAACCAAAGACAGCTGTATTTACAAAAGCAATGTAATCACTGTAAAATTACATATAATTTTGAGCATGATGGGAGCCAGTAGGCAATAAGCCACAGCCAAAATATTCTTCTTTAAAAAGTTTTGCAAAAGAGTAAGATGGTAGATTGTTATTGTCCAAGAGGAGCATCATCAGGATACCTAGCATTTATTTAATGAGGTGATTATTAGGTGTCACATCTTGCACGTATTCAAGAGCATGTTTTTACCTGGTAATAAGCCCATTATAAGCTGCTGAGAGAAGCACGCTAATTTTCTTATACAAACTGTCCAAATTTGCTCAATTACCAAGATTCAGATCATCTGTAAAACTACCAGATGGACAAAGCGTGTTGCCTTTCACTGATATCAAAGCATATTGTAAGAAAATAGCTGTAATTTTGGAGATCTAATGTAGCACACCAGCCCTGATGTTCCAGGGCTGCACTCATAATTCTGGTTCTATTTAGTAATGCCATTAAGAGGCTCTGTCTGTCTCCTACCTTAAAACTGGGTATTGTTGTGGGGGTTACCTTATTTCAGGCAAAGAAATGAAGCTTCCTATTGATCACCCTCAATAGATTGTTCTGAGATAATCATTCCTAACCACCTGAAATAAATCACCACTCTCGCCTTAGAAAGTCACAAAAATATGACAGGCTCTTAAAACTCACTTCTGCTTTGGGTTTAATTTTCTTCTTTGGCCCTAACTAACTTCTAAATTGTAAATATGACTTTTAAAAACAACAGCATTGTGAGAAACAAAACATTCTCTGTGGTCAAAGTAAAAGCAAAACAGAACAAGTTAACAAAGAGGAGAACGGAAGGAAACTTCGGGAATTGACAAGGTTATAATAATAAAAGTAGGCCATGAATCTCCACAGGTGGCTTGGGTAGCTACTGCTTTGTAGGGAATGCCTACAGGAACCACTGCTCGGGGACTGTCACTCCAGGTGAGGTTAGCACCAAGCTCTTCACCTTTATCTCCTTGAAGAAGGAAGCAGTTTCGCCCTCGATAATTGGCTGCAGCAAAGGGCTTCTCCGTTTGCTGGAGGGGGAACCCTGTGACAAGCATTAACAAACAGGATATATTATGAACTGCTTTTCCTCGCCTTATAGCTCTCAGACTATTCAGCCATACCAGTATTTACTACATTTTATAACAACCATTTCTCACCAAAAGCACCCCCTCCCAAGACCTAATACAAAGTTCTTCAGTGCCCACACATACTAATGAGAGGACACAAGCCTGTGACATTCACTGAGCTTCTCTGTTGTACATTCACCCTAATAGGAACCCTAAGTGTTCTTAACTGGTGAGAAACAATGGCTCCTTACATTAGTGATCTTATTAATCAGTTTATTCTGCAGGAAGTTTGCAGAAGAGTAACACTTTTTAATTACACCTGCCTACAGTCGCTGGATTCTCCCTCTTTCATAGAAACAAGTGCACTACTAAAATAAATGTGAGAGACTGCTCTAGGCTTAGAAACAAAGAAACGAATAACAAGATTTAATGAAGCACTAGATAATAGTAGCAGCTAAAGAGACCCAGCCTTTTAGCTGTGATATCAAAGCCAAGGCTGTGACACCAGAGAAGGGCACCGACTGAATCAGGTAATATTTCTCTCTGAGATGGACAGGCATTACTAGCCCAACAATATCTAGCCTGGGGAGGGGATTCTCAGGTAAAAGGCTTCCCACAGCCAGAGAGGAGCTGTCATTCTCCCTTGACAAGATCAAATCCAGGTGCTAACAGCAGTTGTATCTCAAGACACCGGCCATGGTAGGCAGCTTTCCAAGCCTAGGGCTCCCACTCTCCCTTTCCATCCCCATCAGCTGTAAAACAAGGACCTTCTTTCTGGAGCTCTTTAGAGGTCCTCCTCGGGCCAAGTTCTTAGGGAGTCATCCCTCAGTGAATGGGGGATGGACTGTAAGAGAAATCAGAAGGCACTCTGGAATGAAGAGCCTGGATAAGATCCAGCCTTACCTCTTGTGCTCTGTCTCTAAGGAATGGGTTTAGGTGCTGGCCCCGTGAGTGTCAGAGGAATGTATATATGATCAAGTCATTCCTCAGGCGGTAAGACATGGATATAAATGGCTAGTTCAATTACCACAGCCTGACCTTTAATGAGAATGACAGTTAGGATCCTATATGCATAGGTGGGGCTCCTCCAATAGAAAGGGGGGGAGGGTTACACTCACAAAGATAGCATGGTTAGAGCCCTGTGTTGGTGAGCTTTTGTCAATTTGGCACAATCTAGGGTCATCTGAGAGGAGGGAGCCTCAGTTGAGAAAAATGCCCCCTATTAGATTGGCCTGAAGCATATCCACGAGGCATTTTCCTTGATTGATATGGGGGAGTCCAGCCCACTCTGGGAAGCACTACCCCTGGGCAGTTGGTTCTGGATTCTATGAGAAGGCAGGCTGAGTAAGCCAGGGAAAACAAGCCAATAAGCAGTGTTCCACTATAGCCTCTGTATCAGTTCCTGCCTCTGGGTCCCTTCCTTGAGTTCTTTCCCTGACTCTCTCTCATGACGGGTGATTACTATAAGCTGTACTAAACCCTTTCTGTCATGACGGGTGATTACTAAACCCTTTCTTCCCCAACTTGTTCTTCTAGTCATGTGCTCATCACAGCAGTAGTTGAAACCTAACAAAACCAGGTGTTCTTAGAACAGCCAGGGGCTGCCAACGGGAAGAGAAAGAATGCACTCACCATGATGGGGACAGCACTGGCCCGGGACAGGATCTGTTTGACCAGTCGGTATCTATCATACAGAGGTTTCATAATCTGACGCTCAGTCTTTGTTACCTGAAAAGTAAGACCAGGACAAGTGAGACGCCAGCTCCCAGGATATGCTGTCCCTTGCTCTGGACTTTTGTGGCCCTAAGATGATACAATTTACAAAACTTAGTTAGACCGATATTAGTCAATAATATTTAGTCAATAAATAAAAATACTATAGGTTTACCCCGCCAATCATTGGAAATCACCCCATTAGTATACTTTCTTCTATGTCTGAATAATGTGCTATGTTCTTAGCCTACTATGGTAAGTCTAAAACTGCTACTTAAAACTCAAGGTGGATGACTGTTGAGATGGCTCAGTGGTTAAAAGCATTAACTGCTTTTTCCAGAGGACCTAGGTACATACAGCAGTTTGTAATCATCTGTAACCAGTTCCAAGGGATCCAATGTCCTCTTTGGGCTTCCATGGGCTCCAGGTATGCATTTATATGGCACACAAACATATATGCAGGCAAATTACCCACACATGTAAAAGTAAGTAAATAACATTTAAAACACCCACACCCCCAAAACACCAAAACCCAAACAAAAACTTCTTAACGGGTGATGATGTGAGATGACTCAGCAGGTAAAGTTGCATATGTACCAAGCCTGATGACCTGAGTTTGACATCCAGAACCCATATGGTAAAAGGAGAATTGACTCCTACAAGTTGTCTTCTGACCTCTATATGCTGTGCTGTGCCTCCTCCCAATTAATAAGTAAATGCAAAAAAGAATCCAAGAAACTCAAGGTTCAAAATCTTTGAATGGTCCATTATCCTGGGCAGGGGCAGGGGGAGGAAGAAGCCAAGCGTTTCTATTATAATGCTTATCATATGGTACTTTAATCAACTCATTCAGTTGGAATTCTTCCACATGAAACTGTTCCCTCTTAAAAGTATGATTCTGGCAAGCAGAGAGTATTCAAGGAACTTCTGCTGCTGGAACCCATTGGATGATTCATCCTCATTTCCTTCATCTGGCATGCAGCTCAAAATCTCTACGCAGCAAGAAAGAATCCAGTCCAGTTTCCTTGTATAGGATTTGAAACCCTTCGTCATTTACGACTTTTCTCCTCTCGACTGTACTTCAAACTCCAGAAATAGACTAGATTATCTCATGCCTAATTATGTGTGATTCCCTTTACAAGAAAGGGGTGTTCTCTCTTCTTTATTTGGAAGTTGCAGATCATAAACCAACTTGGTGCAGCCCTCTTTTCTTGTGCCCCATCCTGAAAGAGTGATTCTGTCCTTCATGCCACCATTGGTGCTGGCTACTTTTCTGTCAGCTTAACACAAACCACAGTCATTTTGGAAGGGAGGACCTCAATTGAGGAAATGCCCTGACCAGATTGGTGCATTTTCATGACTGAAGATTGGTGTGTGAGAGTCAACTCATTGTGGGCAACACCACCCCTGGGCAGGTGGTCCCTCTCCATACTATAAAAAGTAGGCTGAGCAAGCCAGTAAACAGCACTCCTCCATTGCCTCTGCATCAGCTCCTGTTCCAGGTTCCTGCCCTGCTTGAGTTCCTTCCCTGACTTCCCTTCATAGTAGACTATACTCTGTAAAATGAAATAAACCCTTTCCTCCATAAGTTGCTTTTGGTCCTGGTGTTTATCACAGCAATAGAAACCTTAACTAAGACAGCACACCCTGTTCTTGTGATGCCTTATAATTTCAAACCCTTTTATATTTTTGATGTGGGATTTCCCTCTGTATGCTGTGAATATGTTTTATTACATTGGTTAATAAAGAAGTTGCTTTATCCTATGGCAGGGCAGAATATAGGTAGGCAGGAAAACTAAACTAAATGCAGGGAGAAAGAAGGTGGAGTCAGGTAGATGCCTTGTAGTTGCCCAAGAAACAAGATGTGAGATAACAAACCAGGAGCCTCATAATAAAATATAAAATAATAGAAATGGGTTAATTTAAAATATAAGAGCTAGCTAGGAATACACCTGAACCATTGACCAAACAGTGTTGTAATTAATATAGTTTTTTTTTTAATGTGTGATTATTCGAGTCTGAGTGGCTGGGAAATGAAAGTGCAGTCACTTGGGCATAATGGTGCCCAATGTGGGGCATGAAAGATTCTCTCATAGGGAATGTTAGATAACCTTACCCTGTGCCAACATTTTGTAAGTCAGCCTTAGGAAATTGCTTACGAATCACATTTTTGTTTTGTTTTCACTTTGTAAAGACAGGGTTCCTCCGTGTAACAGCCTTGGCTGTGCTGGAACTCACTTTGTAGACCAGTCTGGCCTCAAAGTCACAGAGATCCACCAGCCTCTGCCTCCCGAGTGCTGGGATTAAAGGCGTGCACCACCAAGTCCTACTCACTTTTACATTCTGTCATAATTGTTCACACATTTATCTCCTGGCTCACACACAATGTAGCCTATTGAATGTGGGGCTTATGTTTTCATATCCTGAGTAGGTATTTTAGGACTTCATCCAATGGAAACATTCTGTACATACTTGCAATGTTAGTGAATGAACCTATCTAGGTATGCCCAATACATAGGTATACATGTACCTTTGGTACCTCTGTACATACTTGCAATGTTAGTAAATGAACCTATCTAGGTATGCCCAATACATAGGTATACATGAATTTCCTTTGGTACCTCAACCTCAATGTACTATGAGGCAAAACCTAATTTTAGATTTGGTTGCTGGGCCTCTACATTCTATTATTATTCCAAGCATGAGAAAGTAAGAGTTTATCAGGTAGGGAATCACATAAGACAAACAGTTTTACCATTTTTCTCAGTCTTTGGGAGATTCAACTTCAAAGACAGTTCTGGATTATCAAAATATGTTGCCCTATATGGCTTTTGTATATGTCTTTCTCAACATGATCAACAGTAAATAACTTTGGATAAATTTCACCAGCTAGTAGGGTGCTGCAAAACATTGTGGGTTTCCTGCTGTTAGTAATAATAATAATTAATAATAATAATCTTTCCTTTCACCTCTTTATCACAGTTTTAAGAGTCATTGAAATGCTTCTGCTTCTAGAATGTGTCATGTGAAATTGAATTTTAAAATCAGTCACTTCATTAAAAATTATTATCAAGACAGAAAGGTGACTCAGAAGTCATTTTATACAAAATAGCAGACCTTACTGTTAACCACCACATACCTACTATACCGGCTAATGCTCAAGCTGTGATGCCAGGCAAGGGCAGCACATTCTGGGGAGCCATTTGGCACATGGGTCAAGTTATGGCCCACTCATCACGCTCCTCAGCTTATACCAAACACACTTGCCATCAGAATTCTCTGTGTGTCACTTTCTGATGGTAAACTGAAGGAGTCAGGTGAGAAAACAGTTGATGACTCAAATTAACTTGAAAAATTCTTTAGGCCAAATATGCATATGTTATCTCTTCAAAATCCTTTCTCTCCTCTTTCATAGCCCTAGTTTACATTTAAGTAGTAGAGTTGAATGGCTTTGCAGTGTTTGGAAACAGAGTTCTTCTTAAGCTGTATTTCTTATGACAAAACAGAACAACATTAGCCAGTGTGGTGGCACAGGCCTTTAATTCTAGAACTCAGAAGGCAGATGCAGGTGGAACTCTGTGAGTTCAAGACTAGCTTAGTCTGCATATCAAGTTCCAGGGCTACATAATAAGACCCTGTCTTAAAACAAACAAGCAAAAAATAATAAATATGGGACAAGATCAGGGACACAGCAGCATTCCCATTCTGTCTTCAACGTGACAGTTCTACTGTTCACTTACTCTGTAAGCATCAGGAACTATTTTAAAACCGAAAGGGGACACTTATCAAATAACTGTTCACACTTAACTAGAGGCAAGCCCAGGGTAGAAATCATAAAGTTTAGACAGCCCAGTGTGCCTGCCTTTATGTTGTGAGGGTTTTCTCTTATCCTCAAACAAAACTTTTCTACAACATTTGGCTGGTGTTACCTGGATATAAAGATGAATGGCAAAAAAGTGGCATGAAAAAGACAAAATTAGAGCCATGGAATCTTAGAGCTAGGCAAGCCTTGTTCTTTAGAAGCTAAAACTGAACACTGCAGAGGGGAATGTTTCCCCAAGGCAAGAGAGCTTAGATGACAACTGGATGTGCTGACTCCGAGTCCAGGTTTCTCTCTACTCACAGATACATCAGCCCTGAATGAAGCAGGATCTAGCAGGGGATCATGGGCTCTTCTAACTGCTGCACTTTGGACCCATTAATTTAGAAAAGGCAAATCTTTTATAAGTTAAGAATAGTAGGATGTTTGTATAAAGAATAGAAAATCCAAAACAACAGCTAATTAGAGGTCAGTTATATATGGACTCATAAATTAAATGTTAACTTGACTATTCTTTTTTTTTAAGATTTATTTATTTATTATGTATACAGTGTTCTGTCTGTCTGTATGCTTGCTGGCCAGAAGAGGGCACCAGATCTCATTACAGATGGCTGTGAGCCACCATGTTGGTTGCTGGGAATTGAACTCAGGACCTCTGGAAGAGCAGTAAGTGGTCTTAACCTCTGAGCCATCTCTCCAGGCCAACTTGACTATTCTTAATGTTGTGTTAGTCAACATGGTTCTGAAACACAAGAGTTATAATATAGCAGTGAGGGACTGAATTAAGAAGAAGCCAGAAGCACTGGTCAAACAACCCATTCTCTCCCCCTGCACATTTATTATGAATGGTGATATAGGGGGAGGGAACTTCAATTATTTCTTAGATTTTTCTGTGACATCATTTTTGAGACTTTCAACACTCTTGTTGAAAGGATGCGCTTTACTAATAGTTCACAGGAAATGAGAAGCTCACTTGTTTTTGGATGTCACACATGCCCATCCACAGCACTCCCAGCTAAAGCAAACAGCTTCGCAGAGAGCTGCATAGCACATGACTGTTTGACTATGATCCTGATGGTCAATGGCCTGTTAAACTGGAGTCTGCAGACTCAGAGAAAGCCACGAGTTCTGAACGTCTACGTTATGAGACAAGGGGCCTTGAAATGACAGTTTAGCATTGTAAATATGTGCACATTTTGTGTAATAGTGTTTATGGTTTAGGGTTAACTATAGCACATATCTAAGAAATTAAAGTCTACTTTGATTTTCAGATTGGCTATCTATCAAGGGAAGTTTGCTTTCTTTCTGAGGAAGTTAGAGCACTGTGACCCAGGGAGAGGCAGAGAGACCTGAGATCAAAGATCAAAGATAATTAATATTTGTTCTACAATTTGTTCTCTACCTTGGGAGATGATTGAATCTTGATCTATCTGAAAGGGAATAAGGCAAGATAGAGAACTAATACTTCGTATTCTTAATAGCAGGCAGGTAAACAGAGTATACTCTTCCCCCCACTGTGATCATCTAATGTCAAGCAAGCAGGAGAGAGAACATGTGGTTGTGGCAGTGAGAACCGTCATTTACTATGCAACCCCAAAGCTGCTATTTCACGTTATCTGTTTTGAGCTCACAGGTCAGTATATGTATAAATTTCTCTGTGTGTCTATAATCTCTTTTTCCTGCCGTGACAACCTGTAATAGGTATCTATCAACCAAGAGTTCAAGAGCTTACTTAAACAGCCCCAGGTTTCTGCCAAGCTACGTTCCTACAATTCTGAGGCCCACAGTGTCTGCACTGTGGAATGAGGTACAAACCGAATAAAAATCTTCCCAACTGAAAGCCACGTCCGAAATATAAACGCCAGCAACAACAGCAAAAATCCCTCCGCCACACAAACCCGTGCGCCAGCAATGAGGTTTGATCCACTTAGAATGCAGCTGTGTGCTCTCTCAGGTGGGGGGCATGGACCAGGAAGCCCTTGAAGGACTCTGTCAATATTCCAGCTGGAATCATCCTTGCAAGGGAAAGAACTATGCCAAGGGAAAAACAGGGTCACAGAAGCCCCCTGGTGGCCACAAGCTCCACACTTGCGGTTCTGAGTTTCCATGGCAAAGGGGCTCTACTCTCTGCTCGCAGCTGTTCAGCTCTGCTTCTCTGGGCCTGAATACTCCAGGACAGAAGAACACAATTTCACAATCTTTGAACTCTGGAGCACTCGCTATTTGGTTGAGTGCCTTAAAAAAAAAATCTGAAACCAAACTTAGCTGAAACATGAACATTATCCCAGAGTTCTAGTATTTTTCCATTTCAGGAACAGTCCAGCAAAATGAATCAGCACGAGTGCCAGAACTAACCAAACCAACAAAACAACAACATCAACAACAAAACCCTGATATTCTGAGAACTAAAATGCAATGGAGCATGCCTGGAGA
The DNA here is from genome assembly GCA_004026605.1 of Ondatra zibethicus. NCBI lineage: Eukaryota > Metazoa > Chordata > Mammalia > Rodentia > Cricetidae > Ondatra > Ondatra zibethicus. The sequence goes on from PVIU01007517.1 coordinate 26,782, forward strand.
CCTTCTGTGGATATTCCCGGGGCTTACATTGTTTGACAAGTTTTGTGCCAGTCACTGAGGATTAGTTAACTATTAGGTAAGCCCAGAGTCCTCACCCCCTTTCCCCAAAGCCTGTGACTGGAGGGATAGTTCTGTGGTAGAGGGTTTGCCTAGCCTTTGAAGAACATGGTTTAATATTGTGCCTTGTTTAAAGCAGAATTTAATATATTATTCTGGAAGCTTCTGTATTGAAAAGAGAATATCATTTAGAAGAAATGATTAATTTCATTAATTCATTAAGTTAGTAGTTACGACAGAGTGGAGGAAGAGTCCTGTATTTGTAGGCTTCATAAAAATCCATGAATCTAAACTTCATGCTTCCTCAGATCTGCCTGAAGGAATTTCTGTTGTTGCATTTTTTTCTTGTCAATTCTCTGAAAAGAAGATTATGAAGAGTAGTAGACAACAAGCCTGTCTAAGTTCCCCAAGGAGGCCAGAAGTCTGCCTTACTAAAAGCTTCCCTAGAGTTAGCAAGAAACACTAACACATGCTTGCTAAATACCCAACAACCTCAGATGCTTCCTGATCTGATAAAAAGGTGAAGCTACAGTTTGAACTTCCCACTTTGGGTTCTACACACTGACAGAAATCCTTTTTTACAAGCTGGCTGTGCCCTGCAGTGCAGAGAAACTGTTTTATGACACGTCGTTCAGGTTTAATCCCTTTTTAATATGGCTGTGGAAACCTAGAGTTTCCTTCAGCTTACAGGGGCTGACTTCTCCTTCAGAATTTTATGCACTCTGTTCTCTGTCCTCCATCCTTTACCTCCCTTCCTTTTCAATAGAATATTAGCAACTTAAGTTTAGTTACAGACTAACTTGTTGGAATTCAATTAAGTTCAAGATCTAATACTTAACAAAAAGAACTCTATTGGCCAAGCCTTTAGAATACTTAGAAAAAGAAAAAAGAAAAGGCATCTATTAGGGGCACTATTTCCTGGATGGCACTAAATTATAGAGACTTTCCAAAAGCAGACAACCGACTGTCATGAGAAGGTTTGGTACATCACATACCGGTCTCCCGTGGATGCTTTCATAGTACAGAAGGGCTTTCTGCAGAGCCACTTTCTCATTAGCAATCTGGTCCTTGGTCATATCCTGTGTAAACATAGAAGGAAGAAATGAAACACGAGGAAAACATTTGGGCACATTCCAGTTCCTTTATTTTGTCAAGCTCATTTAATGGAAGGGTTAAAATGCTCTGTCCAAAGCTCACATCGGAATGAGAGCCCCTTGACCTACCACTGGAAACACACAGTGCACAACACCATTGTCAACAGCTACCTGGATGTCATCAACACCTATATGGCAGGAGAGACCCACTGAAGACATGGACTGAGCTGAATGGATCCAGCAATAACTGCAGTTACAGACTATACATTTCTAAAGGTTTGCGTATAATCCCTCTACTCAGAGTCAAGCCACCTATAAATTCGTTCTGCCATATAGTCAATGGAGTGATCTGCTCTCAATCGGTAGTCAGAAAAAGTACTCACAAGGGAAACACAACAGCTTTCACATGCTTCTGTACATGTGTGGGAAGTTTTAAAAGGTATCTTTGTGCTCATAGGGATCTGTGTGACCTGCCTTGTCTCTTGTCCTCTTCCCTCCTTACACTGAACTTAAAAACTGTAATGCCAGGAGACAGCAGAGGAGAGTCTCCTGGCTGGAAAGCGAGCTGACCAGAAGGTAAGTGTGGCAAAGGTTTCAACACCAATCTGCATGACCTGTGTTCTCACTGTATTGGCTGCACGGGTTGAGGATGGGGCATTCCCCCTGGCACTCTAAGAGCATCACACCTTAATGTCCTCAGGACGGCTGGACTCTGCTCTCTTCTCCTGGAGCTTCCTCTGAATACATTCCAGTGTGGCCTCAACGCTGGGCTTAATGGCTTTATCCACCAGTTCTTGCTTCTTCTCATCTTCTTTTTCTAGCTGGGAACCAAAGCTCTTGGGGAGCGTGTTGCTTCGTTGCCGTGTCCTGGGAGTGAGGTCCTCTTCTGAGATCTTTAGTTTTGACTCTAGGCAGTTAGATTTGGAAACAGAGATACATGAGAGTGAGGTTTGCTTCACCCAGATTGCTTTAACTGTCAAGTCAATAACAGCTTAGTTATGACTTCTTTTTTCTAGAGAGTATTGAATTACAGTGTAAGAGAAAATAAACCAAAGTAGCAGGTTCTTCCTGAAGAAATGTTTCCCAAACTCTGTAATTCCTGGAAAGTGTTAGTTTTTAGCACCTGATTTTTGGCTACCTAGGCTTGGCTCTGATTTCAGAACTGGACAGCTTCAATGCAGTCTCTTAGTGCTGATTTAAAACCACTTTACTACTACTGTTTTTCATCCAACCTACATACCCCATTTTATTTATTCCATGTAGTTGTTTCTGGGACTAGCTGCTAAATCTAGCAAGCTGTCTGAGGGAAAGGGCTCTCACCCTTCTCAGATTCGTCTCTGATGAGATGCTTTCTAGCATTCCAGCAAGTGCCCCTTCAGATTAAACAGGTGCTTCTGAAGTACTGATGCGAAACCATCCTTCTAAGAGAAGTGTTGGGGAATTCATATCTTATCCGATCTGGTTTGATGGGAGACTATGAAAAGTCTTGGGATGGTGTCCCATAAAGATCTGGGAGAACCGGGAAGGATCTTCAGGCCTGGGACACCCCAACGCTGGCACTCAGCAGGACCCAAGGGATTTGTCTCCTGGTTTATTGCACACCAGGCTCTGCCAGAAGGTCCACAACTTCACTTACCTTTCAGCTGTTTCCGGAATTTGGCCAAGTCATTTGTCCACTTCAGAACCTCTGGGTTGGCCGCTTTATCACTGTGGGAGGGCTGGGAAAGGAAAGTCTAGAGTAAACATTTTACTGCTTATTTCTGATATTTCCACAGATTTCCTTAAGGGCAAATTACTGGATCTTTATGATCATGGATTCCTGTGAAGTCCATATCTCCTTTTCTATTATTTGTGTGTTTCAGCTTATGAGGCCAATGGAACAGAAAGTGAAGGAGTTTGTGGGCTTATATATACTGCCACTGCCATGGAAAATGCTCTCTTGCCACTGGCTTAGGAAACTAAGACAGAGCCAATAGTGGAAGGAGCCCACAAGGAGGAAACTGCAGAAGAGAATCGTGAATCAAATTTTAGCTCAACAAATAAAATTCCCTTCTTTTATCAGCTTCTGGTATCCCCTGCTTCAGTGGCTCTCAAGCTTCCTAACGCTATGACCCTTTAATGCAGTTCCTCATGTCGTGGTGACCGCAACCTTAAAACTATTTCATTGCTACTTCATCACTGTAATTTTGCTACTGTTATGACTCATAATGTAAATACTGGATATGCAGCCCCCAAAGGGGCTGTGACCCACGGGTTGAGAGTCACTGCTTGACATGCTGCAGGATGTGTTGGTGCGAGGAGACCCCATGGAGAACTCACTCTATACTTCCTTTCCTCTTCAAACCTGTCCTCAAACTTGCGGATCTTCTTTTTAAGGGTCTGGATCCTGCGGGTGAGCTGTACAGGTGTCAGGTCCTCTTGTTCATCATCGTAGGACCCAAGGGAAGAACTTCTCCGCCTGCAAAGCGGGTGGCCTGGGTTAGCAGTCCCGTGAACGACCAGTAATTATGGGGAGTGGCTTTGGGGTCTGAGGGTAGAAGGTCCAGAGTAGTGAACCATCCTCTCCCCTTTGGAAAAACTAGGTGTATGGGTGCATTTCTGACTTGGCGCCCCACATACGCCAACTATTAAACAGGCCTGTGTGTCTTTCACTTGCACTTACGTTATCAGGGCAATCTGAAATGGACTATAAGCCTGCACATTACATTTGACAGAGCTTTAGAAAGGAGGTGCTAATTGGAATTCACAATGAGATCGGCAGTTGGGCCACAGCTCAAGTAGGAATTCCAACTCAGCTTGTGTATTAGGACGGAGAGCTTCGGGTGTGTCTCTCCACAAGTTACCAACTTAATTGTTACAATAGGGCTGGCCGTCAGTGGGCTAGTCATTCCATCTGGTCCAGTGTGGTGTGACTGGTGAAGTTGCTCATCAACAGCATAGAACATACCTCATGAAAGAATGGGAATTGGGGGGAGAAGGAGGCACTTCTGTGTCATCCAGGTACTGCCTGCTCTGCCCATAGGCATAGAACCTGGGGGATAGCATGGGGTCATTATCTTCATCCAGAAGCTGGTGAATCAGGCGCCCAGCCTGTGGGGAGAGGCGGGCTTCATCAGAGTCCACATTCTCTTGCTGCCAGGAAGGGATGGGCTCTGGAAAATAAATGTAGTTTAAGAGGTGAACATTGTTCTTGAAAGCATAGTTACCCAGTTTTCCTGAATGCTTTGGCTTACTGCCCTCTGAGTGGTTTCTCATTCAGATCCAAGGTCCAGAGTAGGCACTATATCTAACTGACATCACCACTGTACCTCATACCCACCTCTGCCTTTATCTCCATGCTTAATTCCTTTCAAAACAGAATTTGCTAGGGCTGCCCTGAGGAACAGCCTGTAAGGTATATATCCAATTGGATATAATTCCAATTTCCCCAACAGGTGAGTGAAACCTTTCCAATCAGGAGCACCACTGAAAGAGGAATGCGTGTCAGGGAGAGTGTACAAACCCTCTGACTGTTCTGATGACTAAGGAGCCATGTTAGACTTGTGAGATCCTATTTACCAAGGCTTTACAGTCTCTGTGTGGGTCATTTGGTAAGCCGTCTACCAGGGCCTCTCTGCCCAGGACATGGGATCAGCTACTTCTTCCTGTACCTCTGCCTAGTACACAGGATTAACATGTTTTTCCCCGTGTCTCTCTTCCTGGTACACAGGATTAGCATGCATTTCCCTGTGCCTCTCTGTGTAGTACATAGGTTTAGTATATTTCTCTTTGTGTCTCTCTACATGGTACCCAGAATTAGCATGCATCTCCCTGTGTCTCTCTGCACAGCACACAGGATTAGCATGCTTCTCTTTGTGCTTCTCTGCATGGTACACAGGATTAGCCTGCTTCTTCCTGTGCTTTGCCCTTGTCATTTCAGAATTTGATCCTGGAGCTCACATGGTGGGAGGAGAGAATCAACTCCAAGTTGTTCTCTAAGTTCCACATGTTCACTATGGCCCAGGTGCAACACACACCCTGCTCTGTACAAAATAGATAAATATTAAGAAATGCTTTAAACTATATCCAAAAGATTTCAAAGTAGATCTTGTATGGCATGATGTTTTCCACTTGTAATATTCTGCATAAAAACTTCAAATGCATTTGCCATTTAGTGATCTCCATAAGGTTAGTTAGTACTTGCCATGACCTTAGATTCTGGGAGTCCTAGAGTTTGAATCAGAGAACACCTAGTTGCTCCTTCAACTATGAAACTTGAAAATGTATGCAGCTATATGGCATAAATGTGCTTAAGCTTTGTATCTAGAAAGACAAGATTATAATCCTAGAATATCAGATTAACTGCATTCTTAAACCTCACATCCTGTTACATGTTTAGAGTAACCCAGGGAAGCAGGTAACAGGCATCAAGATACAAACCCTTAACTCACCCCAAATACAGTGTATTTAAGTGAAGGTCTAGGCATGAGTGACAAGCAGGCTGACAAACACGTACACACATATATATCTATACGCATACACGTAAGTGTGCACATACTTAAAAACTGCCCAAATGAGTCAAGTGCCCCCATAGTTGTCAAGTCTGAGAACTACTGATTCCAGGATCTTGAGAGAGAAGGCTACTGGATGTGAAGAAGTTAGGAACAAGCCCCCGTCAGTGAGAAGAGTGGGCCTGCCCTCTAACTTCTAAGTCAGTGTTCGTTTTAGAATGTGTCAGAGCTGCAAAATCAGTGACAACTGCCTGAAAATCAGGAAGACTTCACAGCAAAAGAGGATTAGCAGGTGCACCTAAAATATTAAGTCACAAAGAACAAGGTTTGAAAAGTTTAAAGGAACTCAAGCTATCTGGGAACAGCAATAAATATTTTGAAAAATAAAAACGTTCAAGAAAAAAGTCTTTTTTATTGAGGCTCCAAACATCGGGCAATGCACATGGCTAAGCCTGAAGACAAACGCCTCGTTCTTTGGACTAATGGCGTCAGCTAACTAGCAGGTTTAGGACTGAGTAGCTCTACCAACACAAGGATGAAAAGCGCCAGGAAAGGAGAGAGCCAGGGCAAAGGAATCTCTGCGGGAAACATAAACTTTAGTGTTAAGTTGCAGAAGATGAGACTATTAAACTGACCAGACCACATCTTCTATTTCCTAAGATAAAAATCAAGTCAGTCCAGACTGGGAGAGAGTTAAGTCAGCCAAGGCAGCCGTTCCACAGCCGCTCCACAGAGGGTAAACAACTGAGGGAAGGGAGAGCTGCTTTGGGGGGACGTGAAGCTTTGATATCACAAAGTGTGGTGTTGATATTGGCACGAGTGCATGCTATTTACTTCGACATTTCTATTCCTCAAGAAAAACGAAATACAGCTTGAAAAGATCTTCCTCTTGATCCTGAACCCCTCAATTTGAATTTTAATCCAGCAGAATACATTTTCTAAAATGAAAACATCTTTGAGTTTTCCAGCATTTGTTCTCTATGGTCATGAGTTCATCATGAACAGACTGAATTAAGGGTGGCACTTGGGAGCTAAGCTGAAGCTGTCTATCCATTCTCTTGTTTAGCTTTATTTTGTGTCTCTGTCCTGATGCAGTCATTTCAATGACAAACAAAACAAACAAACAAAAACAAGCAAACAGAAAAACTCAAATCCATCCTTTCCTAGAATTACCAGTGTTGAATAGGAAATAAGATGGCTGAGGAAATTCCTGCCCTTTCCCACTATAGCACATAGGTAGGGTAGCTGAACCCATTACCGAAAGATTAGGGATGTAAAGTCATTGTGAATTTCCGCTTTAACAAAGAGGAATGTGGCATCATTGGTCTGCAGATGGAACAGAAGTGGAAAGTTCCCCACTTCTGCAAATGGACCACTTAGGTGAGTGTCCTCCATTTCTCCCTTCTATAGAGTCTCACATTTAAAGGACCCCACTTAAGAAAGTCACACACTGATGTGTAGTATGTATCTCCTATACTAAAGAATCAATACAGCCAGTTCCCCATGTTAGTCTAAAATATTCTAGCTTACCCTTGCTAATATTCACTCAACTAGGAAGCCAGATAACTGCCCTGAAGAGTATGAAGCATAGTCTATGCTTTACATTGCTTTACAGAGAGCCAGTTTTGAAGATGCATCAGCAGCCATTTCTAACGGCTGCTTGACAAGGATTTTATATTTAGTCAGTAGCTCCAGAACATTGAAACAAGGGTATCGACAGAAAAGTATTCAAAGGGACAACAGAAAAGATGCAAGGCTTTACACTGGGTTCTCCTCCCACAGCAGGATCTAAAATGAGCACATTTTCATTTTCAAATAAAATTCCCTTCAGTACCCTCACAATGAACTCTAGACATAATCATGCCATCTTTTAATAAAAAATTAATTCATTCAGGTCATTGACACCATAGCAGGTCATCAAATAGAAAAGCTGTGTTCCTGCTATCTAAGCGATAGGAATAGGTTCTGAGGTGTCCTAATTCAGACACCACAATTCACAGGGGCATAAAAGGAAATGAACTCATCACAGGAAGGCCTTCACCTTGGAGCAATGCTGGTGCAGGGTATCAAGACAGCTCCACTCTTATCTGGCTGAAGCCTTTGGCTATATAGAAGAAACTGGTTATTGGAATGACTCATTTATAAGACATCTGAACAAAATTAAAGGAGATGATATTTTCCATGTTTCTTTTCCAACTATGTTATTTAAAGTCATCACTGCTTGTCACAACATCATAACTCTCTTCTCAGCTGTTCAAAGAGGTGCTTGTCCATCTCAGACATGGAAAGACGGAGGCCACAATGGGGTGGGGGCATGGGCTGCTTTCATACATTCCTTTTAGTGTTCCAAAATTCAACTTTAGAACAATGGTAGTCTTACTAAATTGTTCAAAAAGTCTTGCAATTACCAGATGATAGGAACTTAGCTGTATCAGGCCCAGGTTTAATTTTTAAGGCTCATGCATATGTTTTGCCTCTATCGGCAAAGTTAAGAAGCAGGGCCTCAGCAGGTGTACTTAAATTGTTGAACAGAACAGGGCTGACAACTTGAAGCAATATGAACAATGCTATTTGGGGTAACTGACCCTTGGATTTACCCATTTATGCATAGTTTCTTTTGTTTGATTTTTCCAGATAGGGTTTCTCTGTGTAGCTTTGGCTGTCTTGGATCTTGCTCTGTAACCAGAATTCACAGAAATCTGTGAAGGTTGGTCTCGAACTCACAGAAATCTGCCTGCCTCTGCCTCCCGAGTGCTGGGATTAAAGGAGTGTGCCACCACTACCCGGCTACACATAGTTTCTTAATCAGTTACTAATGTACCACCCTACCTGTCTTCTATTCCTCATATGCTGCAGAGAAAGCTGTCATCAGGACCCTGCCAGGGCCCAGCTGCTCTCTCTTCAAGTGCAGCACTTCCCAATCCAGGATCTAGTTTATTACAAAGAACTGAACTGAGCTTAGTGTGAATGGGCAGCACTTAGCAAATATGTGGAGGGCCTGCCTTGTTATTATTGATTTTGCTTCTTTAAAAATTATTAAGTTTTTGAAAATTTCATACAAAGTATTTGTTGAATTTTCCCCAAAAGTAGTATATTTAGAGATATTTGTGCAAGAAAAAAGCAGTAATACTTACATGGTGCCCATAGGATGTGGAAGACAGCAGAAAATAGCTCATTTAATCCATGCGAAACAATAATTATATTTATTATGTATTATTATTTGCTGTTGTTGTTACATCTATTTAAGGACATGGAATCAAGGCAAAATGGAGAGAGATTTTCTAATAGGCCCACAGAGCTGATCAAGCAGCAGAGCCAGGATTTGAACACAAAGTTTGGTTTTCATCTACCTTATTTGATGGGATGCCTGATTAGCATCCCTTGGGCATGAGCTAGAAGTTAGGAAATGTTCAACTTTCTCAACTGTATGATGGGAGGGTTCAATTGGAGGTCTTTTATGATGCTTCTCCATGATTCTTTTAAAATGTGTTTCTACATGGATGGATGAATGGATGGATGGATGAGTGGATGGATGGATTGTGTTTGTGTACGCTGTGGATGGATGGATTGTGTTTGTGTACGCTGTGGATGGATGGGTTGTGTTTGTGTACGCTGTGGATGGATGGATTGTGTTTGTGTATGCTGTGGATGGATGGGTTGTGTTTGTGTACGCTGTGGATGGATGGATTGTGTTTGTGTACGCTGTGGATGGATGGGTTGTGTTTGTGTACGCTGTGGATGGATGGATGGTTTGTGTTTGTGTATGCTGTGGATGGATGAGTGGATGGATGGATGGATTGTGTTTGTGTATGCCGAGGATGGATGAGTGGATGGATGGATTGTGTTTGTGTACGCTGTGGATGGATGGATGGATTGTGTTTGTGTACGCTGTAGATGGATGAGTGGATGGATGGATGGTATGATTGTGTTTGTGTACGCCGAGGATGGATAAGAGAATGGATGGATGGATTGATTTTCTTTGAGGGCACTGTGGTGCATATGTGGAGGAGAGAGGACAACTTTTGGGAGTTGGTTTTCTGCTTTCACAGTGTAAGTTCTGAGGACTGAACTCAGGTCATTAGACTTGGTGACAAGTGCCCTTACCCATTGAACCATCTTGCCAGTCCCTCTTCATGACTCTTAGAGAGTTTTGGAGAATTTCTCTCCAAAATTGTTGTCCATTTTAAGTAATAAGTGAGAAAAATTAAGCATCTTGTGACCTTTAAAAATGTCCTGGTAGGTGTTTGTGATGGTACATACCTGCAGTCCCAGCACTTGGAAGGCTGAGGTAGAAGGAATTTGAATTCAAGGCCAGTCTGTGCTATAGGGTCTCACTCTGTAGCCCAGGTTGGCCCCAAAGTTGTGATTCTGCTGCCTCTGTCTTCCCACATTGGGATTACAAGTGTGAGCTACCATTCTCAGGTCAAAGTGCTCTTTAAGCCTAATTTCAGGGCAAAAAAGGATAGCTGTGTGTTTACATCTCCTACAAATCAGCACGCATGGGACTTAATAACATTTTTAATTACACAATTTTAGTTACCTTTTAATTTCAGAACAGTGCCTTTAATTTGTGTATCCATTTAACTTTGGAGAGTTGAAACCCTAACACCAAAAAGAATAACTCCTTGACTGATTCCATAATGTGCCTTAAAATGTGAAGGCATGTTGATGACATGCCAACAAGCAAGCTGAGATGGGACCTCTGTTCACTTTTCAAGGGTTCCATTCCATAGACTGTGGGCTCTACTTACTATTTCAATCTCTTTCATTGTTTCCTTGATCCTAAGCTTAAGGACTCAGAGAACATTATTTCCCAGGCACAGGCTGCAGGGCTCCCGCCACAGCCATTCATGCCACCCGAAATCAGCTGACTCTTCCTGGCTCCTCATCAGACTGTGACCAATGACACAGGTCAGGGAGCAGGCACGCAAACCCAGAGTGTCCCTCCACAAAGTGGGTTTGGGAGTGTTGGAGGCTGAGTGTGGATATTGGTCTGTACAATTTGGTGATTATTGCTTCCATCTTTATATTTTGTTGCTTTTCTTTTGTGTGCACAACTTAAACTAGTGTGAAGTTATTTGCTACTAGAAAAACACCTTTTTGTTTCCACTGAAGCTTTAAATAAGATGATTTTCTAGCCATCAAATTTATTGTCATCATTTACTCTAGCTTCACAAATTGGCTTCTTTATTTTGACTGTACTTCTGGCTATGTTCCTGTCACAGAGCAATTTGGAAATCAGAATATGTAATTGCAAAAAGGTTACTGAGAGCAATAACCAAACCATCAAAATGACCTTGACAATGAATCCTTGAAGATTTAAAGGTGCAGAAGTTCAACAACAAACGCATGAGTAAGGGAAAACAGAAGAGCTGCAGCCGTTTGCCAGCGAGCGTCTCGGGCTCTAGGAAGCCTGGAAAGTGCATTTTCACAAGTGACCTTTAGAAAACATCCTGCCCAGCCTTCTAACGAAGATGCTGGTCTCTCCACACTTTTATTCTCTGCAGAAAAATTCTTTAAAGGAACGGGATGGTTTCTAAGAAACTCCAAATTGGCTTTCAACTACTCTGGAGAACATGTTCAGCTTTATTTTTAGGTTGTGTGTATTGAGAGAAAAAATTAAATTTGTGATTAACCAGGAGAAATAATAAAACAAGTGCAGTCCGTTTCAGGGGAGGAGCAGAATGCGGCTGCACTCATTTGAATTTTGGCTCTGATTTCTCCTATTCATTTAAAAGCTATAAGATCGACTATATCACGTAAACTCAAATACATTTGTGTAGCTCTGCTTTTGTTCTTATTTAGACATCAGTGACCACTCTGAGACTCTTTGTGGGTAGGGAAAGCAAGTTGTTGTGAATTTATAGATTAAAAAGACATATGATTATTTCAAAGTGTGCAGAAATGAATGATAAACTAGTTGATATCCAGAAATAGATCAGTTAAGTTTAACATGAAGCAAGCCAACCATGGCCTCTTTTGTTCTCTGAATATCTTGAGCTGGGATGATGTGACAAAATTTCAGATCTGCTGCCTAATTATATGAAAATAACCAGAACGGGTTTCTCAGATTACAGGAGGCAAAATGGAAATAAAACAGTCTTTCTCACAAAGCCCTGCATGCCAGGACAGAAACTAGGTCAACCTTTCACCATGTGGGCTTTTCCAATGGACTTTGGTCATTAGAAAAAGAGGAGCGGGTCTGGATAGGGGACAGGGAATGCCCGCACTAGCAGGGCTGCTTCTCACAGCTGTGACTCTCTGTTAAGGCCTTATGTTAAGTTACGCGGCCATTCTGAAGCCAGGAGCCCATTTCTCCCTGGCTGGGGCCTTCAGAAACGCACTATACAGAGGGATAAAGAAGGTGGTTTGATAGAACTGTTGGAGGGCCCCCTATGACATAGTTTTGATAAAGCTAACTTCTTCCTCAAAGTAAATTTCTTTTTTTAAAAAATTTATTTTATTATTATTATTATTATTTTATGTTCATTGGTGTGAGGGTCAGATGCCCTGGAACTGGATCTACAAACAGTTGTGAGCTGCTATGTGGGTGCTGGGAATTGAACTCAGGACCTCTGGAAGAGCAGTCAGTGCTTTTAACCGCTGAGCCATCTCTCCAGCCCCCAAAATAAATTTTTGATGTTTTCACTAGACATCTCTGGACAAAAAAAAAAAAAAAAACCAAAAAACTAAAACCATGTCACAGGTTTTCAGCAAAGACGCGCTTTTGTTCAGTGTTCTCGTTAGTGTGTCAACCTGGATTATTTTTAAATGCATACATTGAAAGATAGAAGAAGAGCAGAGAAAAACATCTTCCTTGAAAACCTGGAAGGTGTACAGCAGGAAGGGAGTGATGTGGGGTGACTGGTAGGGGGCAGCTGAAGATGAGGGACAGTGGATGAGGTCGTGGGTGACACAGCATACTACAAGCAGGGGCAGCAGTCTTAGTGGGTTAAAAACATACTGCAAGGTGACGCTAGGACAAAGCAATCCTACCTATTATTCTTTCTTGTACTGCAACTACCCTTAGCAACACTAAACACAGCATGTTCCTATGCTGCCTGGTAAAGGATGTTCGGTCTTTTTTTATTTTTTATAGAAACCCAGTTTCTTCTGCATGCGTAGCTCTTACTCTCATCCACACAGGCATGCAGTCACACGCCTTGTATATACTTATGCATCGTGCTTTTTCAATGCAAACCACTCCAATGGCAGCCGATCACCTACCTTCCCAGTTCTTCTCATCGCATAATGCTGTCAGGTCCAACTGGGGCATTTCAGGGACAAAGCTCTCCTGCTGATCATCGGCATCTTGATTCCTCTGTTGTTTGGTGTCAGATATACCGGGATGCTCCTGAATTTTCATTGTGGGGCTCTGCAAGAACAGCACAGTGTCCCCTAAGAGCTACTGTTCACCAAAATGCAAAACCATTTGCAGCAATTCCACGCCTTCTGAATGCAACCCCCCAAGTCACAGCTGCTAACACTTCCATTGCAGAAATAAAAACCAGGGCTTGGTGCCCCCTGGGCACTATCTGGCTACTCTCATGCAAAAAGCCTCTGTCCATCTGCCAGCCTTTAACTTTTCTTCTTAGGACTTCCTTGGGCTGCTCCTCCGGATGACTTCAGGCGGCTGACAGGTCTTGAGTGATTACAGACTGAGGCCCGTGAGGAGGAGAAGGAGTTTATGTTTCTTAAAGGAGCATGGCCCACCAGATGGTAAACAACAACAAAAAGCTGGCTACGGTTGCTAAGGCTGTGGCAGCAACGTGGTGTGTCTGGCAAGCAGTGTTTTTGCCGCTTAGGTAAACATTCCTGCAAGGGCAGGAGCAGAAGCAGGGGACACCACACTCCTCTGAGCCCTCAGGCTTAGACCGATTAAATGGGGCTGTTTTCTCCAGAGTGTGGGGAGAACAGACTATTTATGGAGGCACTCTGGGCATTAAAGCATTGTTGCGCAAATTCAAACGACTGGGGTTTGGTGTTTCATCTGGGCTAGCAGTGAGGAATAGACCCTGAAAACAAGCCAAGATTACAGGGAAAAACAATCTTCCCCGCCTAGTAAAAAGTAAGAGCTGGCAAGTCAGTGATTTGGAATTTATATCTTACAAATATGCATTTGTCAGTTGTTTTTCTATTTATTGTTCATCTACCTTGAATACTAAAGCTGCATCTGGCTCTGCCTTTGGCAGAACCTACACCTGGCTAGGATGGGAAGGAAAACCTTCCCTGAAAGGCCGATATTTAAGCTAAATGCTTCTGTGTGTGCGTTAAAAGTAGCACTTAAATTAATTCTCTTGTATCAAAATTGTCCTTTACCTTGTTCCCCTGGCATGCTGCAAATTAAGCTGTTCTGTATCTTCCTACTTTCATGAAATCATAAATGACCGCACTTAAATAGTTTTACTCAAAAGTGTACTTTTCGAGTAGCACAGATCTGTACAAAATATTTTCTTTGGGGTAAATGAACATTTATTTTTAGTTACCCTATTATTAAAATAAAAAGCCAAGAACATCTGGAAACCGTAAGCGCATTCACTAATGTAGGAGATGCTGTTATACTTAAACTAAAGCGCAGTTTAAGACCTTCAGCTCCTTTTAATAGCTGTCCGACCCACTTTGAGATCACCAGGGGAATATGCAATGATTTTTTTTTTTTTTTTTACTATTCTGTTTCTACTGAGTGAAGCCTAAAGACTGGCATTTTCCTCACGTTGGGAGCAAAACCAAACTCCAATAAGGTCGTGCATCACGTGAGAGCACCATGGCAACCTTACACTCTAGAACATTCTAAGCATGTTGTCTTTCTCTTGGAACATGGTCATATTACAGAAATCATTTGTTCCTTGAGATTAGCCTCAGTGGAACAGGTGTTTTAGGGACAATCAGTCAAAAGTCATAGGTGAACATGTGAGTTCGTATGACTATACATGTGTAAGACAGAAAAGGGACGTGTATATAGCAGATAAGTATTTCTCAGGAATCTTGTAAAGCTCTGTGGATATTTAAGAGATGATAGTCAGAACCTACAACAGAAAAAGGGACATCCAGACAGAAGCTGCCATTCTTTCTTGTTGTTATAAGACACCATGTAAAGACCAATGAGTAAAATGCCAGGCCCTCAAACTGCTAGCAAGGGACTAGGAAACAAAGCATGTATGACTTAATATTAGGTAAACCACGCTACGTCAAAAGATGGGACACACTTCCACATCATGAAAAATATTCCCCACACAGAGTTACCAGTGTGTTTTGCCATTAATCAGCAGCAGCAGGCAACCCAGGCAACACGAGGGTAGGAAGGCTGTAGAGGAGGGCAGGTCGCATAGAAGGAAGGAGTGGATAAGTACAAAGTCAAGTAAAGCACAGAGCACCACGGCCACAGTGAGAGACGGGGTTGCACGGTGGACAGCCCTGAGGCTGAGGAGTGTGCCGGCAGAAGACTTAAGGGCCAGAAGCAGAGGCATGGCTGGCAGGCTCCATATGCTGCGCTAAGCACAGCATATGAAGTGCACCATGGTACTGCCCGACTCAGTGGTTAAGAGCACTGCTGCTCTTGCCGAGGACCCAGGTTCCATTCTCAGCATCTACGTGGTGGCTCCCACTGTCTGTAACTCCAGACCAAGGGGGTCTTCACACACATAGTACACAGACATATGTATGGGCCCAAAACACCCTTACACATAAAGTAGAAACAAACAAGTCATAAAAGTTTTAAAAATAAAAACAGCATTAGGTCTATGGAAATAAAACAAGGAAAGATGGGTGTTAGCGACAGTTGACGAGATATCTTACTTTATATTGTGTGGACAGGGCTGGCCTCTTTCCCATAATGATACGCACACAGAGGTGTGACGGAAGTGAGGGAATGGGCTGTCATTGGGAACAGCACTTCAGGAAGGTGGAAACAAGCACGTGGCACTTTGTTTAAATGAGGCTTTGCTGGTTTTTATGTGATTCAGGGATAAGAAGTGGCCACTGCATCTGAAACAGGGTAAGGACAGGCCACTAGGGTGGGCACTATTCAGTGTGGCATGGGACATCTGCATAGTAAAACCTAGGTTAACTGAAGTTGATTCTTGGGACAGCAGTGGACAAATCCTCTTCCTGACACCTGTGCCCTCTTGCAACATGATGGACAGGCTTGCAGAGCAAGCATGCTCCGTCTCGGTGGCTCCGACTTGCTGGGCTGTGACCCATCCCTGAGGTTGCTCTTTTACTTCTCTAGTCCTAGCAGCCTGAGTCCTAATTTCTGGCACAAGTGGTCTATGAAGCTCATGTGTTCTCCTGGCCTAACGTTGCTCAATTGGTTACTGCACAGGAGTGGGCAGTGATGGCGGGTTGCTACTCAGTGGTTACTTGGGCTCTCTGTAGCCATGTGCAAGAAGAAAAACTGCTCTTCCTTCCTGCAGGTACCTTGGTGGAGGCACCTTGCCAGGGAGGCAATACTCTTTAAGAATGCTTATCATAGACACAGCAAATACTGCCCATTTCCTTATCTGTTTCTCTTATCCCTTTGATCATTCAGGTTAACCATGTCAAAGGCACTCTCAAACACCAAAATATTTTTGGTTTAAACTTTTGTTATTTACACATCTAGTATCTTAAATTAAATCAAAATTAAATTTAATTGCACAATTTTCAACTCAGAAATCCTTCATGCTATGATGCGGAGCACACCGAACCTCAAAATGCTGCCTCACATAAAAAACAATGAATCTTTGCTTAATGGAATAATGGGTGGCTCATGGAGGATCCAATATAGTAGGGAGATAAAGATGGGTTCTGGAGGCAGAGACCTGAGGTTAAATAGCAGCTTTGCTTTGTTAGGGCCTCTCTGTGAGCCAGCCTCTCTGAGTCTTGGCTTCCCTTTGTCTAACCCTGGACGGAGCATCTTAAGGTTGTTGTGAGGAACAAATGGAAAACACATACAAACAGATCACCCACAATAAGGGTAAAGAGATTTCCATTTCTCCCCCTCCTCCTTTCCCCGTTCACTCGGCGAACGTTTATGGAATGGGTAGCATGTTCTGGGCAACAGAATTCACAAGTGATTAAGGGTATAGAATTCCACGTGGAAGAGAAACATTGAATGTCCAAGTGCCGGTGTCATAGAAGTTATAAAGGGAAAGGGAAGGCTGGCAGAGGGCCCACACAGACTGCTCGTCTCACCTGGGTCTCAGGTGACATTCTGCATGGAGATCCAGGCCATTAACTTAAGTCCCCCAGTCTCATCATTGTTGAGACTGCACCTGGCCTGTTTTCTCAGCTATACCCCCTTCCCTGGCTTCTGGTGATAGGAGAATCTATTCCTTCTCTTTTGAGTGTGTGGACAAGATTTGGGTGTGTGGCGGAGGACTTAGTAGGACGAGGAACAACAATAGAGGCTGCTGGACAATGCAGCTTTCCCAGGAAAACCTGGTATTAACTGGACACAGGAAACCACCAGCACTTACTGTCTGGCCGATAATAAAGGAGTATAGACATAACACATCCCCAAGGTTCGCGAGTGCCGCAAGCGCCAGTGGCTTGTGGTGAGCACCGAGTGTCCTGTTTCTCAGGGTCAGTGAGAGCTTAGACTTGAGATGGTGAGACAATCAACTCTCAGCCTTGCATGGCAAGCCTTAAATTCTTCCCTTCTCTTTTTCTCTCCCTACTTTTATTTACTTACTTTTATGAAAGAGGAGGAATAAAAGGGAAATAGGCTTTTATGATGAATGTCCTGTTTGTTATCAAAGGTATGCTTCTAATCACTCTTAATCAGTGGGCTTAGAAGGCATAAAGAACAGAAAAATGTCTTGAAAGAATTTAACATTTCATTGACCTAGAATTCTGAAATAAAATTATCTCTTTCAGATAATGCACTGTTCTTCATACAGTCAATTATTCTTGCTTCTCTTTCTTCCACCGTGAAAGATTCATTATGAGTTTATTGTTTGAATATTTTAGACTTTTATATGAAGTGTAATGTTTTCACAATAGAAAATTGCTCAGCTTGGGGCTGGAGAGAGGGCTTGGTGATTAAGGGTGTTTACTATTCTTACAGAGACCCCCAAGTTCACTTCCCAGCATTCCCATCAGGCAGTTCAAAACTGCCTATAATTCCAGCTCTAGGGAGATCTGATGCCTCTGGTCTCCATGGGCATCCTCACTCATAGGCATATATACCCACAGATAATTAAAATAATTATACAATAATTAAAACAAAAAATTAAACATTGAAATAGAAATACTTAGCTTACAGAAGGCTCCAAACTGTAGGGTCCCTCTATAGTAAGCACAAATCAGAAAATGTATCTCAGTTATATGTTTTAGAATGTGGACATATGAGTGGTAAGGATGCCTTCTCTTCCAGATACCCGTGATTGTCAATGAGCTTCAGAAAGAAAGAGCAAGCACTCTAGGCTCCATGTGTCATAGAACACTCGCCACCTCTTCCTTAGGTTACCTCCGTTCATACAGCCCAAGGAAGATAGTTTATTAAAGTGCCAACCTCTCCAAGGCCTGCCCAAAGAAACCCCTAGTTTCATTTGTAGCATTTTGAAGTGATTCAATTTTTTTAAAATTGTGTGTCACTACTAAATTTTAATTCAAACCTCAGGAGAAGGGAATGTGTAACTCTCGGTGACTGGTGCTACATATGCATGGCACATATAAGAAGAGGGCCTGACACTCAGGAGAATTTAAGATCTGTCCCAATGATTGTGCTATGACCCAAAGAGATAAGGAAGCCACTGTAAGTTACATATCATTTGGGATTATGATTTGCTATCATGAAGTTCCTTGACAAGACTGTTCTGCTCCACTTTATCCCAGACAGATAAGAAGACATCTCCAGGAGACTGGCACGCTTTAGGTTCAATGTCAAAGGTCTTTCTGTGAGTCATGAAGATGGCAGGGAAAAGAAGAAACATAGTCCCTAGAGGCAAGGAAAGCCCATCAGTCTCTTGCTTTTGTCCTGTGGATACTTGAGTTGGAAATAAGCTATGAAGGAATTATCTCAGAAGCTGAAACTTGAATTCTGAAAAGAAGATGATAGTCTCTACCTAGGTTATTTTTGGGGAGACAGTATTGCTATGTAGCCCAACTGGCATTCTTCCTGCCTTAGCCTCTTGGGTGCTGGGATTATAGGCATGAGGCACTATGTCCAGCTCTCTAGGTAGGCTGATGAAGAAGCATACATCTTAAGAATTGAGTAGAAGAAATATAAGAAATCTATAGCATTAGTAGGGATATTTTCATTAATTATAATTGTTTCATGTGAATGTGCGGTTTTCCAAGGAGAAAGATGCTAAATTTTCAGATTCTATTTTTAATTTTTTTTTAACTGGTAGAGATCAAATCTAGGGCATTATACAAGCTAGATGAATGCTGCACCCTCCATTCTAATCACAGTCCTGCCAATTACTTCACTGGCTCTTTCCAGCAGGCTAGTGACATCCCCAAGCACACACAAGAACAAGAGCCGTGTCCTACCAGTTACATTTTCCTTAGCTACTCACCCCACAATGCTGAGGGTCTCCACCACCTCTTCCATTTTCTTTGCTATGAACAACAACAAAAATACATAAATTGTCCATTTATTTTATAATCACTTTTATCTACTCATACTATAATTTTCTTTTAGAAGTGGCCAGAGTATCTTTAAACCAAATTATTATAAAATAGAACAGAAAGTTAAGATTTAATAGGCAGCCTAGAGATGCACTAATCTATGAGTAGAGTAACATGTGGGGACTCAAGGCCACTTCATGACCTCATGCTCAAGACAAAGTCCCAGCATTGGCGGGGTTGCGGGGGCTGGAGGGTGGCAGGGGGTGGCCCGAGTCCCAACACTAGCTGAGGCGCTCTTGGCATTTGATAGCTGCTAGGTGAGGAAGGGTCAGTTTTATTTCAGGGTGTGACCCATACTTCAGGGCAGTTCTCACACCGAAGAGTATTTAGACAACACACTTGGGTTTGTCTGTCTGTTTTTAAAAAGATGAACACGACGTTGGATGGGTCAGGGAGAGGGATTGTTCTGAGGAAGTTGGAGGAGAGAGGTTGAATATGATCAAATAGATTTTATGAAAATTTCAAATAATTAATAAAAATATTATATCTTGGTTCTTCAAGAAAGTGTCTCTCTGTCTAGCCCTGGCTATGCTGGAACTCACTCTACAGACCAGACTGGCCTTGAACTCAGAGATTCGCCTGCCTCTGCCTCCTGAGTGCTGGAACTAAAGGTATGCACCACCACTCCCTGGAAAAATATTATAGCCTAAAAATAGTGCACATAGAGAAAGAAAACCTATATGAAAACCACACACAGATGTGATTATTAGCCATAACAATAAAGTCAGTATGCCAAGTACTCTGCAATACATAGTGCACACGCACAATCCTTTCTATCTACTCTTTTTTCCCCCGGGTCTTATAACTCACATTGTATTTAGTGAAAGAAATCTTTTCATGCCCTTGAAAACAGGGTGAGAAGAAAATTCTAAAATTACCTTTCATTGGATCTCAGTTCAACAGCTTCCGGTCCTGGTCTTCCATGGAACGGCACGGAACTAAGACTCTCCACGTTCTGTAACAGAACAAACATGGTTTGCTTTGAGTGAAGGGAAGAAAATTCAATGGCATACCCTCCTTTCTTTAAAATAGCAAAACGAGAAAAAAATTAGATAGAGACGCACTCTGTTAAAATGATAATTATTGGCACAAAGGTATATGGAGTCCTATCATCCCTTTAGCATAGAAAACTGATACCATTGTGGAAATGGCTGACTGTAACATCCACATTAGCTAAAAAAGCTTTTATGGCTAAAGTGTAAGAAAATCAGGATGGTTTGGAAATGCAATGGAGGAACGATCTTGAATCTAATCAGAACTTATATAACCATCACTGTTCATTTAATATACTTTTCTTCTTAGTCTGTGTTGTTGTTTGAGACAAAGTCTCATGTAATGTAGGATGCTCTGGAGGTGATCCTCATGCCTCCATCTTGAAAGTCCCAGGACACAGTTATGTGCCCTCACGCCCAGTTTAATTTATTACTGTTGTGGAATGTAATACTAATATGACCTTGTGTAAACAATAGGCAGTGATGAGTAGAATGGTCTGATTACAAATCAGTTTGGTCCAAAGGCCATCTCTTGGGCTTGGAATGTAGCTCAGCAGTAGAGCACGGCCCTGGTTTCAACTATGTGCATGAAAAAGAAGTGCTCTTTGCATTTCTTATCTGCTAACTAGTGCAGCTACAATGGAAATCAGTCTAGATGTTTCTCAAAGTATTAAAAATAGAATGATCACATGACCCAGTGGTACCATGACAGGGCACATACCCAAAGCATTCTGTATCTTACCACAGAGACACCTATGCATCCACGTTTATTGATGCATTAGTCAGTGCTAAAAGGGCATGAAGCCAGCATAGATGTCCATCAACAAAAGAATGCATAATGAGAATGTGGTATTCACAATAGAATAAAATCATGAAGTTTGCAGCAAAATGGATAGAACGGAAAAGATGATGATAAACAAGTGCCCCAGTCTCAGAAAGACACAAATGCATCTTCCCTCTCGTATGAGGACCTTAGCTTTTAATGTTTGCGAGTCTAACAAGTAAGGAGTTTAGGGAGAAGGTACAGAGCTTGAAAGAGGAGGGCGAGGAAAGTAGGGGAAAGTGGTGAAATGTCTCACGTGACATTGAAGTGGAAAGGAGGCTATAGGGGTGGGAGGGCAAAAAGGAAGGAGGGAGATGGAGAAAAAATGCAGTACAACCCAGTTCTTCACAAGCCAATACTATTTTTTCTTTTTTTAACGAAAAAGAGTCAAGGCCACATCACAAGAAATCTGAGCAGTTTCTCCTTGGTGCCACCCTTGTGTTTGAGCTATAGCTTCCTTTCCGCCTAAAAAAGCAGCTAATAAGTTCTTCCTTTTAAACAGATCTTGCCCTGTTTATATACAAACCTAAGATCCCTTTCCTTTGTGTACCACTGAATACAGAAAGAACGCATTGGCTTCTGCACTCTGTGTTTTGGCAATTAATGTTTAACTTTCCTATGCAGGGTCTATGACAGAAACAAAAGTATTGAAAACACTGTGACAAAGTGTGTTTGGGGCAGGTAAACTAAGAAAGTGATGAGGGTAAGATCAAGTGGTCTGCCAGTGCCCAGCATAGCTCAGCAGGAGCGATCAATGTGTCGCAGTGGATGAGAGCTGTCGCTTTGCTCAGGGTAACTCGTATAACACAAAGTCCAAACTCAAAGAGCTGGAGAGAGAGAGAGAGAGAGAGAGAGAGAGAGAGAGAGAGAGAGAGAGAGAGAGGAACACCACGTGGTGTGCTCCTTGAGTATTCAGGGGCTCAGAACAGCTGCCATCTTCAGCGCTCAATGCTCCGGGCATGCTCTGGGAGATTTCTTTCTCATTCCAGTTCACAGGAGGAGGGAGCATTGGGAGATTTCACCAGCTAGGCCTGGAAGTCACACACATCACGTCGCACATCTCAGCAGGAGAGGCAGAATACGTGCTGTTACTGGGCATATGGTTACTTCATGACTGCAAGAAAAGGGCGCAGATGGGACGAGCAAGTGAGCTCTTCACGGTGCCGCTCTATGATGTCAGTAGTTCGTTGTGTACGTGCACATGAGCACGTGGATCCATGTATGCCTACGTGAGTGTGGATTCAGAGGACAACTCTATGGGCCCACTTTTCTCCTGCCATCTTTTGGGATCTGGGGATCAAAGTCAGGTTACCAGGCCATGCACACCTGTTGATGACCCTGCTGGCCCTAGCCTATATATTTCAAGCACTAAAACAATAAAAGGCACAAAAGGAATAAAACGGAATTTCAAGCTGCCACTGATCCTTTACTAATGAGGTCATATCACAGTCTCCTTTCCTGAACTCAAGGTTAGAGTCATGGACTTGTTTTGACTGGCAGCACTACCAGGACCTTCAGGGTGACATGTTTATTCACAGGAGGCCTCTGCCCTTGTCCTCTAAAAGCTCTGTCAGCATGCACAGCTTTTGAAGACAAAGTCAATTTGTCCTCCAGTGTTTAAGTGTTTCAGTCTGACGACAAATAGGTTTTGAGTCTAGGTTTTAATCCCAACACTGGGCAGCACGAGATTTAAAATAATTTCTAGTCCAAAGCAAGAGGTATCGAGGCATTTGTTCATTTATACTGGAAGGCTATATTTATAATTGAATACAAGTTAAAAACATCCATAAAAAATGCGGGGTTAAGAACCTACCTTTCCTACAGTATCTGACATTAACCTTCATCATAATTAGGAGAACAGACTATACATAGGAACTGTATTTAGAATAGTAGGTATTTCATGTTGACAAACTGAGCTAAATGCTTTCCAGGAGGCATGTTTGCATGGACTTTTCCTGCTTCTGTGAGTGTGGTCAATGCTTTCTCTGGCCTCTGCATGCCTTCTCCTAGACAGTGTCAAGATTTTCCTGTGTCAGCCTCCCAGGTACTGGAATTATAGTCATTATAGGCATGTGCACCACGCTTAGCTATGGTTAAAGCCTTCTAAATGTAATTCAGGGAACGGAGCTAAGAAAAAGTCATTCTTAAACTAATACTGAATGCGCTTTTGCTTGCTTATTTGTAAGTTAAATAGGATCAGAAGAATAGCTGTTTTGAAATTTCGACCTAAATTCTTCTGAACTCAAAAATTTCTATATCAAAGATGTACAGTTACTTTTGTGGTAAAAATAAACAAAAGGCAACAAATTAAACAGTATGTATTCATCTATGTATTTATAACCTACTGATAAAAAAAAAGCCTTTGTAAGGAAGTCTAATTAAGGCTCACAATAACCCCATCAGCTCACCAAAGGATTGCTGTAAAATAAACAAAGTAGAAAATGAATGATTTATCATGGTTTGGCCTACTTTTCTAGAATTCTGAGTTGACATCCTTGATGCCATCAAGGGGTAAAAACAAAGGGAGACAGTATAATGTATGATTAAGATGATGGTATGGTTTAGGATCTTTGACTTTAAATTCGGTCTCCATCAATTGCCAGCAGTGTCTCTTCTTGCATCTTATTTCCTTTTATGGAAAACCGCAATAGCAAGACCACTGAAAACGATGTACCCAGGCATGTTAAGCTCCTCTTAAAAGACTGGTCCTTCCCTAAGGTATGATGAAAAAGGACTTCCTCTGGTGGCCTCTCATCATATTCAAAGTCAAGTGCTAAACGTGGCTGTAAACCCTCAAACAACAGGGCTTCTCCTACATTATCTGACATTACCACCCATCACACTCCCCTCTCAATCCAGACCCAACCACAGCAGCATCTTCACATCAACAAAAAGAGAAGTCTCCTGCCCCTTCTGCCTGGACATGGCTGTCCTAGGGCCTCCATGGGCTTATTCCGTCCTCTCTGAGGTCCTGTATCAGTGCCATCTTATATGAGGTTTATCCTGCTGACCCTTTCTTCTGCATCATTTTTTAGCGCCTCCCCCCACCATTTCTTCTCTTCACCCCGATTTATTTATTGCTTTCCAAAGTTGGTAAGTTTTGTACCTGGCTGTATTTATGTACTTGTCACCCCTCTTACCCTCTGAGAATTCACACTTCAGTAGGCAGAACGTGTGTGCCTGGTTTGGCCACCATTCATGTCCTCAGTCCCCACAGGAGTGCTAGTTGGAGACTTGCGTGACTAGGCTAGTGTTTCACAGTGACCGACATTTTCCCATGTGGCACCACATAGAAGATAACTGCCATGGAGTTTGGACAGGATCTCTTGCTGTACTGTGTTGCACTCAAGATCGAGTTTAAAAGCACTGTCTGTATTGTGTGGGTGATTTGTTTTGCAGCAGCAGATGGAATGGTCTAGCGGGGGCATGCTAGTTGACTGTTTTGACTCCAAACTAATTAGAAAAGGGTATCAACCATGCAATGGAAAGACAAAGGGGGAAAGGATTGAAAATAGTTTATTTTCAAATGACCTTTAATTTTTAATGTGCATGTGTATGGGGTGGGGCCTAAGTTTGCCAAGAAGTATATGTGACCACTTGCTAGGGTCAGTTCTTTACTTCCATTATGTAGGTCCCCAGAACTGAACTAAGATAATCAGGCTAGGCAGCAAGCACTTTTGCCTCAAAGCCATATTACTGGTCCAGGAATCAAGATACTTTAAACATAGTCACCTACATTTGACAACTAGAAAGTTGGAGGAAGGGCTGAAGATAAGGAAAAGAAAAGGGCTTGGAACAACTAAGGAGGACATAATGAGGCTGCATAAGAGCAAGGTCAAAAGAGACCACAGAGCAAAAGGAAAGCTGGTTTGAACACGTTGATGTTGGGTATTATGTGAGGCAAACCTGATCTGGAAAACATCTGTAGAGATCGCGGAACCCTTAGAATGGGAGAAGATGAGAAGCAAGGCCCTGACAGAGAGGTGCCAGGATTTGGGTAACACTCACATCCAAGCAGGACTCAGGAAGGGGAGCCAGTGAGGCTCCAGCGGAGGAGTCAACAGTCACTCTGAGAAGAGGCAAAGAGAGATCAGTGTTGCAAAAAGGCCAAGAGACAAAGGGACACACAGAGGCCACAATAGGCCACTGCAGAAGGGCCTTAAAGGGCTAGTTCATAACATGGAAAACTTGGTTTCTGCAGAAAAGTGTTACAATTGGACTACAGGGTTGGGTAGGTAAAGGACTATAGCAAAAGGTGCTATAGTAGTGCTGAAGTAGTGAGGGACTAGGCCTCAGAATATAGGGGACAATTTGAAGCGAAACCTTTACTGTGTTCTCTTTTACCTATACTTTAGCATTTTAGTTGCATTTAATTCACAAAAAGCCAAAAGAGATAATGATGTCCTTGTTTTACATAAATAGCAACTCAAGTTTTATAGCATACCTACCTACTTGGGGCTATTTGTTTTAGCAGCACTGGGGACTGAACCTTCAGTCTTACACGTGAGAGTCAAGTGCTTGAGCCCTGAGCTGTACTACTCTTCTCATTTGCCTTGTAATAGAGTGATAAAGCTAAAACTGAAATTAAGATATAACTAACAGCAAGACCCATTCTCCTCTTGTGAGTTTAACTGAGATTTCAGATCGTAGGTGGCAGCTGTGATCTACTGAAGATGAGATGAGATCTACTGAAGTCTGCTTTTAATACTTTCAATATAGTGCTTGCTATGGAATTATATAGTGTAATAAGATGTGTTGAGAAAATAAAGAAAAGAGTGATAATTATTTCTAGTAATACTATACTATTGTGCAACCACGTTCAGGTAAACATTTTCTTTCAGTCTTGTTCCTGGGAATGAGTTGTTCTCTCTCTCTCTCTCTCTCTCTCTCTCTCTCTCTCTCTCTCTCCCTCTCTCTCTCTCTCTCTCTCTCTCTCTCACACACACACACACACACACACACACACACATGCACAGACACACACACGCACATACATACACATACACACACACACTACTTCTAGCTTATTTTAAATGAGGGACCCATACTGGAATTGCTGTTCCCTTACTTACGATCTAAGTATTCAGCCACCTATATTTCATGCCTTTGTGTTTAGAATGAAGATAGCTAACAATACTCTCCTATCTACTGGAAAGATTAAAATTATAAAGCACTTCAAATACAATTGTCAACACTTTCCATTTTATTAGTCTTCTTAACCATAATTTCTAATACTTAGAATGTATCTTATCAAACCAATGTCCAGAGATTACTAATTTATTTATCTTATAGCTAAACAATAAAGTTGCTTCTAATTTTCCATGATTATGGATAGATTAATGGTGAGAGAATTAATGTACAAGCTTGTCTCTTGTGTTTAGAAGGAAGGTGCATGTGTCAGTGGTGGCTCTCTAGTGACACCGTTAGACTGTTCTAGCATTTGGGGGATAAAGAGATACAGGCCTATAGAGATGAGTTTATGAAAACCGTGTGTTTAAGAGATTGTGTGTGAGTATGCGTGTGCAAGGTGGGGAGGGTGTTTAGTAAACTGATTTTCCAAAGGAGTTTTTGTTGTTGTTGTTGTTGCTTTTTTTTTTGTCTTAAGGCTAACCTTAGAAGTAGAACACAAACAAAAAAATCATAGAATACAAACAAACAAAAAATCATATAATTGAGTCAGGTTAAAAAAAATAAAATGGCCAAAGATTTAGGATTCTTTTAGATTAAAGTAAGGGAAATAGTTAAAACACAGCCCACTGTCTCAGCTCTTTAAATAAAGGGGTTATCTTTTCTCCTGAAAGAAACTCAGGGTACAGACAGCTATAGCCAAGGAGGAAGGGAAGCAGTCACTAGAGACGACACAGAGCTGAAACAGAGCCACCCGACCTACCGCTGACTGGGAGCTCACTGTCTCTGCTTTCTAGCTCTGAGCGACCTAGTTCCTAGACCCTGATGATCTCTGTGTCACCACATCCCAGAGAAACCAAAGAAAAAGACCCGGAGCCCTGCTGTGTGGACACCAAGCCACAGGATTCTCCTCCTTGGCTGACTGGGTCAGGTAGGCCTCTATAGTGCTTGTCCCTGCAGTTACTCTCCTCCCATTTCCCTTGGGAATGGTTTCTGCTCCCATCTATGCCAGGATCTGTCTTCTTAAGGTCAACAGTGAGCTTCACCTTGTGAATTCAAATGGTCAGACTTGGCTTCACATCTGACCCCTTCTCCTTAAGAAACTCAGTTACCTGGTTTCTAAGACACCAAACTGGCCTCATTTCCCCTCTGTTTTCTGGCTGCTTGTTATTAAATCTCTTCCATATGGTTATTTTCCCAGTCTCTAAGTGTTGCTGTGCCTCAGTGTTTTTTATCTTTATCTGGACCACTTCCCGCCCCTCCCCCCCATTCCCTCCCTAGTTATCTCCTCCTATGTACTATCTTTAAGTGTCTCTAATTCTGATGTCCATCACACTTGCTTCCTTCCCAGGCACTTTGCCTGAACTCTAGGCCCAGAAATCCAATTGCCTCTCTGATAGTTCCTCTTCCATGTCTAACAGGGCACTCCATCTTAACATGTGCTGAAGGGAACCTAGGGTATAATTCCCCATACTTTGTCTTCTTCGCCTCATAAATTGGCAGCACCAATCTCCTGCTGGGCTGGGGTGCTGCCTCTAGTATAATTTAGTTCAAACTGTTATCACAAACCAGGATTATGGCCAGAGCATCTCACTACTGTTCCGGCTTCTGCCCTTGATCACGTGTGTCCATGTTCAATTTATCAATAACAGCAAATTTAAGTAATCTACATCCCTGATCAAAGAACACGTGACTGGCTTTATCTTACTCATAGTAAAGTCACTCCTCCTAATGATGTTTGAGAACCCAGTTAATCTGCTCTCCCATCCCCATGGCCTTTCACTCTGTGATCTTTTGACCATAATGGGCTCCTCACAATCCCTTGGACTTTCCAGATGAGTGATCTGTGGGGGGGTCTTTGCACCTGCAGTTTCACCCAGATGGCCTGGTTCATTATCTTTGGGGTTTATGAACAAAGTCAAATTCCCAAGGAGGTCTCTTCTCTCACCGCTGCCAAAGAGACTTGTGGTGACTCAAAGCCTAAAGCTTAACTTTATAGCTTGGAAAGAATACTTTTTAGTCTGAATTCCTTTTTCTAAAAAACCGGAGTTTAACCCATCAGCTTTCTCACTGGGAGCAGTGTCTTGAGTGTGTGAGGTGGTAACTCTGAAGAGATGTGGAAAGGAACACCCCTTTCTTAAGATACATGTCTGAACTTTGTTTTAAATCATCTGATGGGAGATCCTCGATACTATAATGGTATGCCCTGACCTTAAAAATTCTTGTTGCCATCCCCTCCACTTTCTTCCCAGTGGGTATCATGGTTTCATACTTGATGCTTTACTTGTTTATTTTGATTTTCCCTGCACTAGATTTTAAGCTTCATGAAGGTAGAAATTTTCCCGTTTTCCTTATTTCTGTATCCTGAAGATCTACTTTCTGACACACAGAAGGAATCCAGTTATTTCCTTTTCTTTCTTTTAGAATTTATATAAAAACAAATATTCCCCTAACTGTAAAAAACTTGAATTGGGGTGGGGAAAGATTTTGAAGTTGGAGAAAGTGAAGTTAACACACACAAGTGTGAGGAGAAACACTACTCACTATTGTGTTCTCTGATCTTTGCATGTCTTTACCTGTGAATGTTGGGTTTTTGAATTCACAGAAGAACTTGGGAGGCAGAAGCAGGTGGATCTTTGTGAGTTCCAGGCCAGCTTGGTTTACAGAATGGGCTCTAGACCAGTCAGGGCTTCATATTGAGACACTATTTTCAAAAACAAAACCAACCAAACAAAAAAATCAAATAAATTTTGGCACTGAAGAGATAACTCAGTAGTTAAGAGCATTTGCTGCTCTTCCAGGGGACCTCAGTTCAAATCCTAGAAGCTACACAGGCAGCTCACAACTGTCGGAAACTCTTTCTGCAGGTGATCCAACACCTCTGGCTTCCACGGGCACCTGCACTCAGGTGCACATACCCACAATCAGAAACACACATCTACACATAGTTAGAAACAATGAAAACAAACCTTTAAAATTCATGGAACAGAAGAACAGGCAAAGGTCTTTGAGAGTAGCATCTCTTTGTAGAGGAGTGAGCTCACCTGCCAGGTTTGTTGGAAGGACTTAAATTATTAATTGCAGTAAAGTCCACTGAGCTCATTTGTGTAAATATGATATGCACAGTCTTTGAATGTAGAAGCTGGTGACTGGGAAGGGGCAAATTATTTCACACACAAAAAACTCATTGGAACGATGGATCTCCCATTGAAAAAAAAATTCAAACAAAGTTCAGACATGTATTTTAAGAAATGAATGTTCCTCAGAGTCCCACAGCCAAACATTGGGCAGATATCAGAAGTCCTGCAGGGGATGGGGAGGAAGGATTGAAGTAACCAGTGGGGTCAGGGGCACAGCAGCATCAACTGACAGGGACTCATGGGGCTCTTAGAGATCAGGGAGCGTGTAGGGGTCTGACCTAGGTTCTTGTATCTATGTTATGACTGAGTAGCTTGGTGTACTTGTGGGATTCCTAACAGTGGGAGCAGGGGCTATCTCTGACTCTTCTGCCTGCTTGTGGGACCTTTTCCTCCTACTGCGTTGCCTTGTCCAGCCTTGATGTGATGGTATGTGCCTGATCTTATTATAGTTTGTTATGCTGGGTTTGGTTGATGTCCATGGAAGGGAGACTTTCCTGCTCTTTTCTGAAGGGAGGCAGAGGTGGTTCTGAGGGAGAGAGGAGGTGGGGAAGAGATGGGGGAGAGGGAGGGAAGGGAGAACTGCATTTGAGATGTAATATAGAGAGAATAATAAAAAATAAAAATAACTGGAAAAAAGGCCTTATATAATCACACACACGCATGCACACACACACATGCACGCGCACACACACACATGCACGCGCACACACACACGTGCATGTGCACACGTGCAAATACACCCAAAGAAATGAACGCTTCTTTCCACTTCCTTTCACAGTTACCATCTAGCAAATTCACACAATTCCTTGTGGGAAAGCTGTTTTTAAGAAATGATTCAAACTAAGTAATGCATTCTTTCCAAGCTATAAAGCCAAGCTTCAGACTTTTCATCACTACGAATCTCTATGGCAGATAAGCTAATAATCAAGAGTAATATCAAGAGTTAGTGAGATTATTTTATTTAATTATTTACTCTTTGGGGGCTAGAGATACTGTAGCTCAGTGATGATGCAAGTCCTTAACACATGTGAGGTCTGGGTTAAATTCCTTGCCTGTCTGTCTATCTGTTTCTGTCTGTCTGTCTCTGTCTGTGTTTATCTCTGTCTCTCTCATACATGAACATATTTTAACAAAGGAAGGAAACTTACTGCTCACTGGTGTTAATATAAAGTAACTGTGCAGTGATACTGTCCAAGACTGCTATTAGACATAGGTTTCTAGATTGTATTACACATGTTTTACTTAGGGGAAAATGTAGAATTGTTTCTAAGCACATATAAAAATTTACAATGAGAAAACAGCCACTCTGTAATTCTAATGAACTTATAGAAACCCTAGCATGAAGCGTCAGAACAGCTGAGCAATAGAGGAGACCCGTGCATCTACACAAGACAGACACTCCTTTCCCCCCTCTGCTGGGCCCTCCAGTTCTGTTACCATCTATCTACAGGGTTCATCAATTTTGCTTTACTAAAAGAAAAAAATAGCAAAAAGAAATCACAAGGCAGATTTGGGGTTTCATTTTTTTCAGCGATGCTGAAGCATAAATAAAAAAGATGAATATTAAATAGTTTTATTGATTATTGCTACGGACTGAAAAATGTGCAAAAGCTTAGATATCAAATTAATGCCTCAAAGTTCTGGCATGAGGTAATGACGTTGACCATTAATTCTTTTTTGCTTTTGATTAGCCAGTAGTAAAGTACTATAAGGGTTTAGGTTTGACACCAAGCAGTCAAGTGTTCGGATCACAGCATGGGAACCTCTCCAACCTTACTTTGTGTTAATCCATTTCAAGCATTCATATGGACAAGAATTAATAAGGTGGGGGAAATAAGGGAATGTGCTTTATGAAAATTTTTACTTTCAAAAGTTTAAAAATGTTTAAAAATTAGATTAAAAGCCAATTTAAAAATCACCAAAGCATCGCCTCTTGCTCTTTGGGCAGGAAGTTGTATTTCTCTGCTAATCACTACATTTACTAAAGAGGAACACAAATGCAAGTACTTCCTGGGTAGGTGATCTTTCTCAGAACTTCCATAATTTTGTGAAATTCTATTTTTTTAATTAAGGAAAAGAGATATTTCTTTACAGTCTCAAGTAAAGAAGTTATTAAAATACCTACTTACCAGGAGCCCCTCATGATTTTCACCGAGCTCTGTGAGTCTGAAACTGGATTTCTGACGCTTGGGTTTACTTCTTTCCCCGACACAATCACAAGTATCCTCCGGGAGTCTTTCTGCTTCCTGGCTGTTCACAATGCACTCGTCATGGCTGTGGAAGCCATAGGGGATATTCTCCTTGTTGATAAGTTCCCTGAGTGGAAAAAAAAGTTTAATTGTATTTTAAAATGTGAAGGGGAAACTTCATAATATAGTCATCATATCATGTCACCCAGGAATATCATAGTCATCATATCATGTCACACAGGAATATCACAGTCATCATATCACGTCACACAGGAATATCACAGTCATCATATCACGTCACACAGGAATATCATAGTCATCATATCATGTCACACAGGAATATCACAGTCATCATATCATGTCACACAGGAATATCACAGTCATCATATCACGTCACACAGGAATATCATAGTCATCATATCATGTCACACAGGAATATCATAATCATGCTTTGACTCATTTGTTCTTTCAAAACATTACTATTTTAAACACCCCTTTAAGGAGTTTTCACAAAATTAATGACTTAGAAAAGTTTTATTTTAATCTATACCATAGATCAAATTAAACTACCAACGCGACACTACAGTTTAGTAAGGCAGAAATGATTGAGAGTCTCACAGCAGGGCTGAGTTAGTGTAATTCCCTCACTCTAAACCTGCATCTGGAAATAAATTAATTTGGCAGTCAAGAATAGACACCATATTTTACTGTCAGCTCACCACATCCCCCAGTGAAAGAGAGCATTAAATACTTAGTCTCCAATAAAATTCATACCATTAGACCATAGTAGAAAGAAAATTATGAATTAAAAGCTACTATCATATTTTCAAAGTTTTATTATCTTTAGTGATGTCTAATTTGGTCATTTTAGAATGCAGAATATATACACATATATACATATATATGTGTGTGTGTGTGTTAAAATTGTGTGAGAATTCATATACAATTATCAGAAATACCTAAAGGACAAACTGTTGTGGAATATTCCTTCACACTGTGCAAAGATGTGTCACTGTAATTGCTTTGGTAAAAAGCTAAATGGCCAATAGCTAGAAAGAATGTATAGATG
This sequence comes from Ondatra zibethicus, assembly GCA_004026605.1. Classification (NCBI taxonomy): domain Eukaryota; kingdom Metazoa; phylum Chordata; class Mammalia; order Rodentia; family Cricetidae; genus Ondatra; species Ondatra zibethicus. The sequence goes on from PVIU01007517.1 coordinate 59,377, forward strand.
GGACTTCTAGACAGAGAGAACAATCTCTGGGAAGAAGAAAGGCAGGTCGCCAGCCGTATGGAGAGGAAGCAGGATGGGCATTACAGAATAAAGGTAACTGAGCCACAGAAAAGAATGTAGATTTAAAAATGGGTTAATTTAAGTTATAAGAGCTAGTGGGACAACCCTATTCTACAGGCCGAGCTTTCATAATAAACAGTAAGTCTCTGTGTCATCATTTGTGAGCTGGAGTTCCTGGCGAGGAAGTTCAGCTACAGACAAAGGGATTGAAGAGAGGATGCAAAGGTGAAAGCGTCTAGCGTGCAGGCATTGCACTCACGCATAGAATCTCCTGCAGGGGGCGGCAGAAGTATGCTTCCAAATCCAAAATATGCCTCATCCCTCAAATTCTGTCTTCTTATCACGCCACATATTTCCCCAAAATATGTGTACATCTTAATTTTTAGAGGAGGTTCTGTCATGCTTGATACAGACTCATCTGTGTCCCCTCACAATTCCTGTGCCAATGTTTTGATGCCTAATAAACCCATGGTGAAGGAAAGACCTCTCTTAAGTAATTCAGTCTAGTGGAGGTCATTACAGCAGGACATCCAGTGTGAGTACTATCCATACAAGAGACACCAGGAAAGCCTGCATGGAAGGAAGGTCACATGAGGACAGTTCAAAGACAGTCCTGTCAGACCCAGGACAGTGATCTTGCCTAAAACCATCCTTGTCTACACCTTGACCATGGACCTGCCAGTCCCTAGATCTGTGAACAAATAAGTACTGCTGTTTAGGACAATCAGTTGGTGTACTTTGTTACAGCAGCCAAGCACACTAATGAAGAACTGAACACCACTTCACAAATCAAATGGAAAGCTGATGTTCCAGTCATGTGGAACAATGAACAAATAAGCAGAATAAACTGCTGAAATTTACATGCAGCAAGGTGGCAGGGCAGCTGTGCTTACCTGTATCAGCTCCCCAGAGGGAGATCTTTGCTCACATCAACACCCATGTGTCTCAGTCACAGTGCTAGTGAGGATTTGGAGCCCAGGAACCCACTCCTTTCCCAAACACACATCATATTGCTGTCATATTTGACATGAGCTAAATTTTACCTGGACATAGGACTCTGGACCTTTCCTTTTAATTACTAAATCTTTGCCCAGGGTTCCTTTTTCACTGGATTTCTTTCTTCCTCTTATATGCATACATAATTTCTTAATACTATTTATTTATATATATAATAATGATGATATTTATCATTCCTGCAGTTGAGCATGATTTTCTTTTTGCTTTACAGCAGGATTTTAATATAATATTTATATAACAAATACAGGCATTAAGTTTTCAGGTTATTGTATTTTGGAAGATTCAAACTACTTTCATTTAAAATGATGTCTTGCTTTTAAACAATAATAAAATAGAGACAAACATGCATATTCCTACTAGCCAGCAGATTCTTTAAGCAAGCAAATTAGATGGAAACTTTTATATACTAGATATATTCCTCAAATATTTATGATTTTATTTTAGCAAACAATTATTTGAGTTTGATTGTTTTTTTCTTGTAAATTTGACAACAAATCATCTGCACCAAAGTGAATGATTCATAGTCTTTGTCCTCCTTCAGTGATACTTATCTAAAAAGTCACAAATGGACTCAGTAAGACTCTACCTACAACCAGACCATGACCGACTGGGGATAGTGTTTAACTGTCACAGCTAAAAGTAGTGAGATGCAAAGTAACATAACAAAACAAATGGATTTCCTTAAAACATGTTGCAACTATTCCAGGAAGCTCACAGTTTTGTGTAAAATATTATAAGGTCTAGATTAATTGTGCTTTTGTAAGAAAGTAAAACCTGATGAAAATCTTAGCTAAATTAATTTAAACAGTTATAATTAAACCCTAGGAATAAGAAACTCCCTAAATGTTATAATGATTGGTCTTGATGTTTTTACAATTTATAAAATATTAATGTCTCTACTGGGGTTATCAGAGAGGACCAAACATTCTGAAGTCATTACTGATGTGGTATGCTTCTCTGTATGCTGTGAATATGTTTTATTACTATTGGTTAATAAAGAAATTGCTTTGACCTATGGCAGGGCAGAATATAGGTTAGGTGGGAAATCCAAACAGTGATAGAGGGAGAAAGAAGGTGGAGTCAGGTAGACATCATGTAGCTGTCAAAGGAGAAAGATGCCAGAACCTTACCAGTAAGCCACAGCCTTGTGGCAATACATAGATTAATAGAAATGGGTAAATTAAGATGTAAGAGCTAGCTAGGAATATGCCTGAGTGGTTAGCCAAACAATGTTGTAATTAATATAGTTTTTTGTGTGATTATTCAGGTCTAGGTGGCCGGGGAAATGAAAACAAAGTCTCTATTTGCATAATGGTGCCCAAATGACTAGGGCTAACCGGCATGGTCCACCACCCACTTTGGGTCCAGGTGATTGGACACCCACTTGAGGTTAGGAGGAAAGTAGCTAAGAGCACCCAGCAGCTTAGTATTCTTGTCAGAGAAAATGGCCAGATTGGGTCTGCTAGGCATGCACAGGCAGGAAAACATGGCAGATTCTTACTGTCATACAAAGAGATATTTTCAGGTTGTACAGTGTGCTGCATGGAAGATTTAGCTTTTACTTAGACTAAAAGGGTTTATGTGCTGCATGCTCCTTCCCAGAGCTAGTGGTGAATGTAACTCCACCATATTAAAAGGACAAGAGTGGCTGAGCCAACATCCAAGGCCACTGTGACCAATCTGCTTATCATTTTAAAAGTGCACCTGGTCAAAAAAATGATTATAGATACACAATAAAGATAGATTGAGACAAAAATCAACCTCTGAACAGGTCACAGAGTATTTAAAAAATGTACATACGCTTAAGAAAAAAATAGGCATAGGCAATTATAGAAAGAAATACTTTTAAAAAATAAAACAAAGTCTTTCAGTAAAAGTAACATTAAAAAGCCAAAGATGGAAAATACACAGAAAGTCTGGATTATGTATACTATTGTGTTTTCTTTGAAATTTTTGACTGTTAATGCAGAGAGACATTTGATTGTGGGGGCTGCTAAGCTAAATCAAGATAAATGTATCTTGACTTCAAAATTTGAGTCTAAGGATATGTTACTTTGGAAAGGAAGTTCTGCTTTTGTTTCCACAAAGGATGGGAACTTGTAGATTCCTTCCAGGAAAATGTGGTTTGATGGAACAAGGCCCCCAAAAGGTCTCTGCAAACCCTAAAAGTACTTTGCCCAACAAACATCAGGAAGCAGTTTGGAGAAAACTAAGCCCAAATTCCCAAATACTTATTTTCATTTTAAAAACGTTGGTTATAAATGGCTAATGGTCACAGTCAATTTCTAGAAAAAAATAAGTAAGGGGGATAAAATATAGAAATGAATACTTTGCATTGGTAAATGGTTAATGGTTGCAGTCAATTTCTAAAAAGGGGGGATATAATAATTATTTTGTATTGCTATGGATCTTTGTCTATTGATACAAATTTAAGGTCAATTTTGTTACACTGTGTATATGGATTTCTGCTCTTGTTTAAGAGCTTATGCAGTTTATTAAAAATGTAATGTATAATTAAGAAATATAGATTAATAGTCATCTGTAATAAATTTTTGGTTACATTAGTTGGATTTTCTAGATATACAGAGATATGTTTCCATTAGATAGATAATCTTCAACACTTCAAAGACCTACAGAATATGGCAATTAAAGGTTTTAAGAACTTTAATCTCAACAGTAAGATATGTCTGCTTCTGGCAGCACCAGTTACTTAAGAGAGGTTGATGGGCTGTGAAGGAACTCATTATGGAATTTGCCTTCAATGTGACAAGGCTAGCCATTTGGGCAAGAAATTGCTCTTGCTTGAACTGTTTGATAGTATGCTGTATGAACTGGACATTCAGGACCCACAGAAAAATGACTGCTGAATTTGCCAAAAGAAGGTGAGACAGTACTTCAGAGTTCCTGCTTCATGAAAGAGTTTGTCAGACATTCTACAGGACACAGAAGAAAGTGACTAACAAACTGCCAATATAGGCGAAACAGTCTTTCAAATTTCTTGCTTTATGGAAAAGTCTTAGAGATACTATGGGCCTGTAGGTTGAGGATGGATGCCCAAACATTACAGAAGAACTTTGGGTGACTATCCAGGCAGTGAGATGTCTATGTCAATTTTAGAGTTTTGGAAATTGCTTATAATGAGCTTCCTGTTTACTTCAGTAATATTATATCCTTCTGGGGTCTTTGATGGAGTTAAGACAGATAGTTATAGTATAGGTTTTTTATTTATGTTAAAAGATAAATTTGATATAAAACTTTATATCATAAAACTTTAGACTCACAAAGATAAAATAGATGATAGAATATTTTCTTTAATTTTTCTAGATGCAAATAGACTAAATATTGTAACTCTAACTCTTACTTGATACCTGTTTTATTATATGTAATTTTACTATGTTAAAACCTTCCTTTTTAATTAGACAGAAAAGAGGACATGATATAGGATGCCCCTCAGCATGCTGTTAATTTGTTTTATTATTATTGGTTAATAAAGAAGCTTCTTTGGCCTATGATAGGACAGAATATAGTTAGGCAGGATATCCAAACAGAGATAGAGGGAGAAAGAAGGTGGAGTCAGGCGGACACCATGTAGCTGCTGAAGGAGAAAGATGTCAGAACCTTACTAGTAAGCCACAGCCTCATGGCAATACACAAGATTAATAGAAATGGGTAAATTTAAGATGTAAGAGGAAGCTAGGAATATGCCTGAGCCATTGGCCAAACAGTGTTGTAATTAATACAGTTTTTTTGTGTGACTATTTGGGTCTGGGTGACTGGGAAATGAAAGCACAGTCTCCATTTACATATTACAAGAAGGAGGAAGGCAAAAGAAAGTCCTGAGACTGGAATAGAGTTGTTAGAAGAATCAGCAGCTAGAAAGAATGCAAAGCAAAAGTGTGAGGGATGGGAAATGAACAGAGCTGGAAGGGATAGCAGAGGTGAGTGAAATCGTCAGGAGACCCATCAGGGAATAGAGGGTGGCCATCAGAGACTTCAGACTGCGATAATAGTAGAGCTAGGTAAAAATCATGGCTCTGCCATGACCTCACAAAACCAAAGGAGCTGGGGAAGTTCTGTCCATCAAGACTGTGCCCCAGCATGTCAGGACAGATATCTCTCAACTAGATGGACAATGCATGCAAGTAGCAAAAGGACGGGACCAGGTGCCCAGGAAAGAGTGTTGTGGTAACTTCTGTGTGGTCACCATACACAGTACCCTAGGAAAACATAAATATTTATGTCCCAAGACTCTTTCACACAGCTGTAACAAGATCAAGATAGGGACTAGAATGAGCAGTGATGGGGAGGTCAGAGATGAAAAATTAAGGTTAGAGTTCCACAGGGAGACTGCAACAGACCAGACTCCTCCATTCCCCACGATCAGACTCCTCCATTCCCCATTTCTGCTGCTTCTCCAGATGTTGCTAATTGAATAAAATTAAGATAACACATGTAAGAAATATCCACAGCCTCCAGAAGCTCACCTTTACAAGCTCTCTCAGAAGGAGGGGCTAGCTTGTAGTTCACATTATTTGGCCCCTACTCATTGTTGACCATACCACCTCTGCCTGCTACCTGCAGCCACCACTGCTCCCACTAATATCTTCTTGCTATGCTACCAGTTCCCACCCCACAAATTCATCTGCTGTCCAAAGAGAGAGGGTGGAAAACAGGCTGTCATGACACTTTGAAGATAGTTTTAAAAATGCTGAAGTACAGCGTAATAGTTATGCTAACGAATAAATTATACTTGTAACATAACGAGACAGACAGAATGCAAATGAATTATGCCACTAAATGTTTTATATAGATCCGTCAGGGACCAATTTCAAATGTGAACATTTCTGGTATTGCAGTTTTTCTTTTTTCTAAGGAAATATTATAACTACTCTTTTCTACCAGTTCTAACAAAAATCTTTAGAAAATACTGTTCTATTATTTATTTATTTTTGAGATAGGGTTTCATGCAGTCCACACTAGCCTTAAGAAATCTCTTTGTAGCCAAGACTGGTTTTGAAAACTCATGATTTGGACGTCTCTACTTCCCAAGTGCTGGGGTTAAAGGTGTGCACCATCATTTCCCACTTAAAACTATATTTTAAAATAAAGTTTGTTTTAAATATTAAATTTGCTATTTTGCTAATTTTTAATACAAAATTAGTGCACGAGGATACTGATTAAATCTAGACTTAATAATCCTCTAAATAATCTCAGAACTAAAACTCCTTATCCAACAATTCAAATTCTGACATCTCACAGTTACAAATCCAATTTGGACTGAAATTCTAACACAATTCTTAAACTAATGAACCCTTTCCTTGTAAAATCCATGGGTTAGATGATTAATTCTGCTGTTTGCATGAATTCATTTGTTAACATAGCTGTTGAACACTGAAATATTATATAGCAGGGGATTTACTTACATGGTTTATCTTCTATGATTTTTCTTTTAACAAAAAGAGAGTTTATTCATAAAGATTTGGCTATAGATTATGAAATTGGGGGGTGGTAGTAGAGGGGAATGTGTGAAACTAGGGTTAAATTCAGTCTTTAATGCTTAATAATTAGGTCAAAATATTAACCACATAGTAAATGGAAACAAACTTGGACTATTCCAGGAAAACATGAATATAATCAGTTAATGATACATAATTTTCTGGGGGCTGGAGAGATGGCTCAGTGGTTAAGAGCACTGCCTGCTCTTCCAAAGGTCCTGAGTTCAATTCCCAGCAACCACGTGGTGGCTCACAACCATCAGTAATGAAATCTGGTGCCCTTTTCTGGCCTGCAAGCATATATGCAGGCAGAATACTGTATACATACATAAATAAATAAATCTTTAAAAAAATAATAATTTTCCTTGGGAACCTGCCTCATGGCTATTAATATGAATGGTGATTTGCATTATTACTTTACTAAAGCCACTACTGGGGAATAAACTCTTTGTAGCACCATTCTTGAAATTTATGCTGTAAATTTTAAAGTTTTAAAGTAGTATTATAACATAGAAATTAAGTTTTCTATAATGTTCAGCTTTTAAAAAAATATTAAAACTTCAAGAGGATGATCAAAGAGGCTCCTCATGGAGTTGGTTAGCCATTTGGGTAGGAAACTGCTCTTATCTGGACTGCTTAATGTTATGCTGTGTGAATTGGACTTGCAGGATCCACAGGAAAGTGACTGCTGAAGTTGACTAAAGAAGGTGAGACAGTCCTTGGAGTTCCTGCTTCATTGAAGAATCTGCCAGACATTCTGCAGGACACAGAAGAAAGTGATTGACAAACTGCCAATATAGGCGGAACAGTCTTTGAGATTTCCTGTTTCATGGAAAAGTTTGTTGGATACTATGGGCCTGTAGGCTGAAAATGGATGCCCCAACGATACAGAAGAACTTTGGGTGACTGTCCAGGCAGTGAGATGTCTCTGTCAATTCTAGAGTTTTGGAAGTTGCCTATAATGCACTTCCTGTTTACTTAACTAATATTATATCCTTCTGGAGTCTTTGATGGAATTGAAGAATAGATATAGTTTTCCTTAGGTATGATAAAAGACAAAGTAGATATAAATATTGTAACTATAATTCTTGCTTGATAACTATTTTGTTTTATGTAATCTTGCTATGTTAAAGTTAAAACCTTCCTTTTTGTTTAAACAGAAAAGGGGAAATGGTGTGGGAAGTCCTTCTGTATATGTGTTGCTTGTATTGGTTTATGAATAAAGAAGCTGCTTTTGGTCAATGGTTTAACAGAATATATCCAGGCTGGAAAAGATATATAGAGAGAGTAGGAGGAGTCAAGGAGAAGCCATGCAGCTGCCACCAGAGACAGATTGGAGCCTTCCAAAACTTTGTTGGTAGGCCATGACCTTGTGGTGATTCACAGATTAATGAAGATGGGTTAGCTTAGGATGTAAGAGCTAGCCGATAAGAAGCTAGAGCTAATAGGCCGAGCAGTAATTTAATTAATACAGTTTTTGTGTGGTTATTTCGTGGTCTAGGTAGCTTGGAACAAATAAGCGGCCACCTACTACACATAACAAAGTGTTAGAATTATTACAGGGGTGCTCCAGTGTTTAACAAAGGGAAGTCTGTTGACTAATAGCTAACTTCATGTTTACTTAATAAATCCACTTCATGTTGATGTATATGGAAGAAAGAACCTCTGGAAAGGATTTCTCTAAACAAGTTATTCAACAGGACATTATGAAATATATAAATTAAGACACAAAAATACTAGTTATCTAGATGAGACAGAGATACTAAGTCACATAGGAATGATGGCTAAATTGAGACTGGCCATAGTGAAAACTTATAAAGTTTTAATCTGGTTCCTGAAATGAGAGGAGCAGGTGTGACTGTAACATAGTGACTGACTTAAAAGCATAAAGAGAAAACTCAAGAAGTGAGAGCTGATGGCAGCTTACTTGTCTCGACCATGCCAAACATCATCCTGCTTCTTAAATTGATGCCCTCGATGCCTGGTGGGTGTGGAAGATACTGATGGTGGTCCAGGTTCAGAGTCTTCTGAACTTTGATCTCCAGAGCTGTTGACATCAAAAAGATGTTCTTCTACTGCTGACCTGATGGTTCTTTCTAAGAGTCTAGTTAAAAACAAACCACCAAGTTAATGAAGTAATCAAGGTTACCAATGAGTTCCTTTAAAATAGGCCCATAGTTCAGAAGTATCTCTATTTCCCACTGAAGGCCTTTAGTACTTCATGAGCAAGTACTTACATGAACATTACGTTCATGTAAAATAATTGCATCTTGCATTTAAAAACTGAGTTAAATAACACCAGGTTGTTTGTCTCATTTTGTGAGTCTGTAATGACTGAAATTCTCAAAGCAGACGAGACAACAGTTGAGAGGATATCAGTAAATAAGCGCCCCTTAGGGAAAGGTAGAAGTAGAAAGCTTTCACTATAGAGCAGCAATTGAGTATCTTTACAAAGCACGGTTCTTCTCGATGCCATATCAGTTCTGCAGAAGGTGACAGTCTGATTTACAAAGTAAACTGACAAAAGTATTTTAGAATATCTAGTATATATTTAGAATCTCATTAAGAGAAAGTTATATAGGGATTAGTAGTGTTTGGGGTGGGGGACCCCCAGCTCACCAGAACAATTACAAAGGCATAGCAAATTGCTTTACATTTATAATCAAATGGTGATTGATAAAATTAAAACTGGGTTCACATGAACACATCCCAAAATATGCTATTCAAATAGGAAAGAAAGATTTACTTTATTAAACATAAGGAAAAAAGGTTAAGCGCAAAAGGCCAAAACAGTGCACCGTGAGATACCAAGAGGATAGTTTTGCCCACTGTCACTGCTCTGCCTGCTCTGGTAAAATCTGTGGCAGGTTCACAGCGGCAGAATCATTCAGTGCATCTAAGCAATCAGTAGCCATTTAGTTTAATTCTGAATAAGTGGGTATGGAAATCCTTAATTTACACTCCACTCCTCAACTATTATTTTTTAACTATATAAAAGATTCACAGGTTTTTTGTTTATTTGTTCGTTTTCTAATAGCTAGACTGAAAGGTACCTTTCTTTAAATAAAATGGTTTTTGCTTGCTTTGTTTTGAGACAGGGTCTTGCTACGTAGACCAAGCAAGTCTTAAACTTGCAATCTTATGAAACCACTAGCCCAGTTTTATTAAATGGTCTTTAAGAACTTCAACTTAAAATAGGCCAAATAGACAGTTTTATTAATTCTTAATTAATTTTTATTAAAATTACTTTAAGACAAGGGACATGTAAAGCCTAACTGAGGTGGTCACTGCAACTTTTTGTATTCGGTGTTCCAAGTGACTCACCGGTGTAGGGAATATAAATAAGTTAGCATCACATAGAGAGTAACTCTCAGTGGCACCAACTGCACGAGGAGAGATTATCAGGCACAACATGGGCAAGAATATGTCCATCTTGGTTCAGTTCTGGAATCTTAAAAGTTTACAGAGCCAAAGAAAGTTAGTTCTGCCCTTGTTTGCTTCCTGAAATAGTGGGGAAAATCCAAGTCCATCTTTTGAGATTCCATTCTCTCCAGTCAGTGCTTCTTTCTTTTTCTTTCTTTCCTCCATATCATACCTTTAATACTAGATTATTGCCTGAGAAAGATGTTATGAATAGGTTTCATGTGTCCCAGAAAAAAACCAAAGAGGTAGGAGTGACCAAAAGGCCTTTGGACCACAGACCATTTATCTTGTGAAGTGGAGACTATCTAGGTAGTGTATTAACATTCCTAACACGTCTCTTGGCACTGGGGAGTGTAGGAAGTTAAAGCCTACCAGGCTGAGGGATGCCAACCTGGAGTCTGCCTGGCACTGTCAGAGGTCCTGATCGTGCCTAGTCAAAGAGGGGCGACAACGTGATGCTGCTCGAGGGCCTAGGAACAGGTGCCATCAGGGGTCCTGATTGTGCCTGGCCAGTGAGAGGCAACCATGCATATCCACAGATTGGAATGCCTGGGTACTGGGAGGGTATAGAAGGTTCTCCCAGTTGCTAAATAAATGAGTCTGTGGCTTCCCTTTCACCTGACTCCCAGTGTCTGTGTTGTTGACGTCATGCCTTCTCACTCCGTCTTCCAAGGAAGCCCTTCCCTGAGGACGCCCTTAGGGCAGAGCAATAGGGGAGATAAGCATGAACATGGCAGAAAAGATCCTGTGTTAACACAGCTTGCACTTCTACAGGGCAGGACAGAGGGAATAGTGTGGCAGTGTGCCATCTGTTAGTGGGTCAGGAAGAGATTCCTGAAAGGAATGAATCAAAACATGAAAGTTCTGTCTGGGCAGTGCACAGGCAAGATGAATGTCACAGAAATCAGCTTGGTCTGTCTCAGCAATAGAAAGTCAAGTGACCAAAGAACCACATGCAATGAGGTCAGAGAGGCGAGCAAGTGCAGATAGCCCAGCCAGGGGCAGTGCAAAAAGCAGAGCTGTGCTTAGTCTACATGCCCCTAGCGCCTGAGGGAAAAAGAATGTGCCAGACATAATCACCCCAGCATTGCCACTGCTGTGCAGAGAAAGGACGTGGTGCCATCACAACTTTGCTTTCCTTCCCACATCCCAGTAACAACACAAATAAAAGGACTGCAAAAATCCTCAAAGGCAAGGCCAAGGCTCACTATCTATCCCACAGTAACCCTGGGGATGGTACATTGCAGGCACTCAATGAATGTCACCTCAGTAAAATGAATGAAGTGGGGAGAAAAGCCACTGTTAATGCTTGAGCTTTACTTCCATTCTCCACAAGCTGCCTCCAGGGAGCAGAGATGGCTTTGTGAACATTAACTGAACCTGACATTGTTTCTACTGAAATAAACCAAGAGCTAATAGTGCCAGGCATAGTGGGCCACTCATCTACAATCCTATCACTGGGGGGCGGGCAGGATTGTGAGTCAAAGGCCAGCCTGGGCTATACAGTAAACTGAAGGCTCACCTAGTATACATAGTGAAAATAAGAAAGAACCTAGTTGGTATTTCACATGGGGTGGGGGATTGTGTGCAGTTATACACAGAGCTACTTTCTGGAGATGAACGGCTTAAAATTCACTGCTTGTTTCCTATCTTTATCTTCTGCTGTGGGATCTTTTCATACACTGTGAAGATGTGTCACTCTTTGGTTAATTAAAAAGCTGAACAGCCAATAGATAGGCAGGATTTCCAGGCACAGAGTATTCTGGGAAGAAGAAAGGGGAGACAAGAGGCGATACAGAGAAAGCAGCATGGGCAGTACAGAGTGAAAGTAACTGAGCCACATAAAAGAACGTAGAGTAAAAGATATGGGTTAATTTAAGTTATAAGAGCTAGTTAGGGGGCTGGAGATGGCTCAGAGGTTAAGAGCACTGCCTGCTCTTCCAGGGGTCCTGAGTTCAATTCCCAGCAACCATCTATAATATGATCTGGTGCCTCTTCTGGCAGAACACCATATACTTAATAAATAAAATCTTTAAAAAAGGGCAACATTAAAAAAAGAGCTAGTTAGAAACAAGTCTAAGCTATTGGCCGAGCTTTCATAATTAATAATAGGTCTCAGTGTGGTTATTAAGGAGTTGGCTGGCAGAAGAGAGACGTGCTACAATCTTCCAAATCTACACAATATTAGAATTGCTGTTTTTTCTTCATTAATAATTGGGAAAAGGCATAAAGAGCTTCAAAATATGAAAACAAATAACTTACTCTCCAGTTGTTGAAACATTGCTGACTTGAGATACATGAGCACTGTGAAAAGAAGCAGAGAGAAAGAAAATCAGGTCGGCTGGGGGTCAGAGATAACAAACCAACATCTGAAGGGATGCCAGGATGGCAGAGCCAGTCAGGTGCCAAGGAATCCTTGAATATCACCAACCAGGGTAGGACCTCCTTCCGCTGTGTCACACGCAGAGGCGGCTTGTTTGCTTCTTCCAACACTGACTCTAGAAACCACCTCATAGCTCTAAGCCTGATGCTGCATTCGGGACCTGTGGCCTTGTCCTTCATGGTGCAGGGTGATTGCTGATGACTGCCTATCACCTGATACAGGTCTGCAAACATAGGCGTGTTTCTAAAACTGCTCAGAATTCACGGGGGTCAGCAGGGTCCAGAGGGGACAGAGAACAAGGGACTGGCATTGTTTCCTACAAAACCATTTCCAACCTGTCTTTTCCACAGGCACACGTTCCTCCCTGCACTCCTCAGGATGGAGACTGCCAAGCTCTGTGAGAGCGCACTGTAACAAATGATCTAGCATGTTCGGCTGAACTTTTATAAACTTCTTCTATTTTCTGAAAAGCCTGGTTCCTTTGGAATAATTAAAGCAACTATTCCACATCACCCATCAGAGCCCCCTCCTGCTGGGGGAGCTCCAAGCCAGTGGAGGGTCCAGCTTCAGCTATCTAAAGTATCTGTCATACTTCTCCCAGCCCTCCACCACAACCACCGTAAATGCTAATTTATCTGGGGTCATATGCTAATTCATCTGGGGGGGTCATATGATAAATCATCTGGGGGTCATAGCTAATTCATCTGGGGCCACATCCACACATTCATGTATTGCTTCAGAATCATCTAGGTCCTGCTCCTGTGTAATAATACATTGCAGAGCCTTCATGTTGGGACCTGCCACTTGGAGGATTCTACACTTCATCACCACCGTCGCCTCCCCCACCACCACAACCACTAGCACCAGCACCAGTACCACCACCCCAACACTACCACCCCCTCACTCCACCACTACCATCCCCACCACCTCACCATTACCACCCCCCACTACTACCCCCCCCCACCGCCACCACCAAAACCACCACCACCACCATGCTATGTGTGGAAATCCTTATCCTAGAGGGAGCCAATAATCATATATCAGTCCCAGGCCGTTTTCAACAGTTGAGGTGCAGTTATAACTTATGCCCAAAGATAGGAAAGTCCTGAAACCATTTCACTGAGCAAAAGAAAAACTAAGCATAAATAAAGAAATACATGTATACATAGGTAAAAGTCCTGAACTCTTACAGTTTTCAGATACTGTGCTAGGTGCTTTTGTCTGAATTTCTCTCACTTAGCTTAGAGTGGACTTTAGAGGTATGTGTTGTCTTTCCTATCTTCAGTGAAGAGGTTAGAGAGCCTAGCAGCTGCTCTGGAGGAGAGACGCAGACGAGCACGGAGCTTGGAAGATTTCAGCTCTTAACCTGAGCTCATTACCACGTACATTGGGGAATGTTTGCATGCAGAGGTGAAGGCTTTACCATTTGACTTTGCCTTTTGGCCACAATGCCTGTTAGTCACAGTGGTTCCCAGGCTCCATGGCCAACAAGAAACTCTTGCTGTATCTGTCCTGAACTGGAACAGGCAGTTTCCCTTAGGGATGTTTTGTGGCTAGCTCTCCATAAATCCAACACTGTATAATTAACTCCTATGCTCCTCAATACAGTTACACAATCTCTGTTTGGGGGGCTAGAATGGACTAAATAATGACTAGGGAAGACCTAGAAAAGCAGAGTCAGATGTGCTAAATGCTAAAGAGCATTCCAAAGGCAAGCCACTAGACAGTCTGGCCATTGGCTCCAGAAGAAGGAGATGTATTTTCTCTCCTCTCTTCTCTACTTGGTTCTTTGTGTTGTCTTTATCACCTGTTAAAGAAGAAGAAGCATTTTCTTGTTTGCTTTGTGGTGCCAGGGATAAACAAATGGCCTGCCACATGCTAGGTGGTTCCCTTCCACTGAGCTACTGTGCCAACTCCAGACTGGTATTTTTATGTTCCTTTTCCCCCTTTTTCTCCAGGGTAAGGAGAAGCAAAGAGCGAGGAGGAAAAAGCCACCAAAACAAAAGGACCAGGTTTACAGTTCTAACTCTAAATAGGTGACTGGAGTGAGCACACTCAGAAACGACCCATGCCCAGGTGATTCACCAGCTTTAAGGGAAGGGGAGCGAAGATCATGTGCTTTGCAGAACTGGGCAAAAGCTCTACTACTGAGCTATAGCCTTTGCCAGACTGCAGTTTTCATGAATTTCCCAGTCCCTTCCATGCTATCGTTGGCCAGTAAAAGACATTCTGAGTAGCAAGGCTCTTAATCCTTGAACTAAAATTCTTTAGAATTTAAACTATTTAGGTATCACAATAGCTATTTTAAATCCTATAAACAATTAATATAGATATGATATGGCAACCTTTTTGTAGTTGTTTTTTCTTTGTTTTGTTTTGGTTGCTTTTGAGTCACATCCTCTCTATGTAGCCTTGGCTGTCCTAGAACTTGCTTTGTAGACCAGGTTGGCTTCCAATTCACAGAGGTTTGCCTGCCTCTGCCTCTGGAGTGCCTGGATCAAAGGTGTGTGTCACCATGCACACCTAGCTCATGTTAGTCCCAGTGAATGAAAATCAGCTAAGATATTCTTCATAACTTACAAAAAAGTGACTTGAGCCATCTGAGTCAATCATAGAGATTTGGAATACAAAAGTAAATGAACAAATAGTACAAAACCAAATAGTTACATCACCTTCATTTTTGCTATATTTATTTTCAATCAGATTTATGCTAACTTTATATTTTTACTTTTAAACGGGATATAGAATTTCTTGTTTATGTAGCTTGGGCATGATTTTAAGGAACTTAAAAAAGAGCATATTTTCCATTGCGAAGCAGAAAAGGCAAGGTTCTGGTTGTCGCTCTGGAAACTAGATGAAGTTATAGCGGGCTGCTGATTAGCTAGGCTTCTTTGGGCTGGTGTCTTCATACAGAAAATGAAAGGTGTGACTAGTAATATCTGTTTAGCTCTAACTAACTAAGTCATTATAAAAGATTAGAACTACAGTTAGTTTTATGGCACAGTTAACAGTCAAGCAATTTTATTAAATACCAAATGGCTGTGGCCAAGTATCCAGCCACCTTTACAATTCCACGGGCTGTGCTTAGCATTCACCAATAAGAAAATCTAATGGCAGCAACAAGGGCTGCTTTTAAAGCTATGGTTCATTCAAGGAGGAAATTTAAGGCATTGCTATAAACTAAAATGCCTTTGAGCAATAAAGTTAATATATAACATAATAT
This sequence comes from Ondatra zibethicus, assembly GCA_004026605.1. Classification (NCBI taxonomy): domain Eukaryota; kingdom Metazoa; phylum Chordata; class Mammalia; order Rodentia; family Cricetidae; genus Ondatra; species Ondatra zibethicus. Next base: position 74,978 of record PVIU01007517.1, read on the forward strand.
TTTCTTTATTTCGTGAAGCTTTTAAATTCTTTATATAAAAATAGGAACTAATATAGTCAGTTTCATTCCAATGCCTACTGTTAGTGAAGATGCATCTGCATGTTCTTTTGGTACAATCATTTGTTAAACTAGACCCTAAGCCTGTAAGTTCTATGTGTGCTCTGTAAGTGTGTTCTACAAGTGTGCTCTATGTCACACTTCTGTTCCTTTAGTCCTTATTTCTATTAGCAGAATCTAACCTGCATTTTCTTAAGATAAATAGGCTTAGCAACATTGGTCTCTAGAATTTGCATGTGCTGAGATGTGCAGCTGCCTGTTGACAGGTAAGGCTTCTATTAGAATTCTTGGTTTGAAGAAAAAGAAAACACACACACACAGAAACACATACACACATATGCACATGCACACACATATGCATAAAGAGCTTCAAATCTACAAAGCTAGCTAAAGATACCCTGATAAGTCATGAGCTGTGCATCCTCTCTTGGTTCAGTGTGTTCTCTTAGGTGGCACGCCTGGTCCTAAGGACAGCACCACCACTTTAACAAAACCCATGAGGGCTAACAGAATTGCCATTTCTCTATGGGATGTAACATATACATTTATTTGATTAAAATAATCTTCAAAGTGGTAACTGAATAGTGGCTTTCTCAATTTTATGATCTTAGTACATTCAGCAGAGTGTTACTCTTTAAAATACATTCCATCCTCATACTTATTCCCTTTGTTTTAGCCTTTGGCCATGATTATCACAGGCAGAGGGGTAGTGAGGCATTTTTTATAGCCATTAACCTTAATATTTGTTGTATCATCTACATATGGTTGATATTATGAACATCTTGAACACAGTTTGGTTTTAAATATAGTGTACATAATACTGTACATACCACATGGAGTATATTCTAGTGAACAGGATGAAAAAATATTTATCTTCATACTCTCTGATGTCACACTTCCTATTGTTTCGAGTATTAAGCATATTTGAAAGGGCATAATGTAAAGCAAAGAGTTTTAGCTTATATTCTACTCAATACTTCCCAGTCTGCAGAAATCTTTTGTTCAGCTCTTTTTGATATTTTGCTTGTTTGTTTTGAGACAGGATTTTTCTGTGTAGCCTTGGCTGTTCTGGAATTCACTCAGTAGAGCAGGCTGTCCATGAACTCACAGTGCTCTGCCTACCTCTACCTTCTGAGTGCTAGGATTAAAGGCGTGTGCCACCACCACCCAGGTCTTTTGGGAATTTCTAAAGAGTTCTCAGTTTTTAATACTTAGTATATTTGTGGCTAAAAAGAAATACAGATTTTTTTGGTTTTTATACTAGGTCATTATTAGTCAAAAGCATTAAATGTAACAGACAGGTCACATAGTTACTGGAGCCATTTTACAGACTGGAAGCTAAGCTCAGAGAAGCGATCTCACTCTGTGTCATCTGACATCTTAGTGTCCTCACAAAAGATGCACATTATTCTCAAATAATCTGCTACTTCCAGAAAATTCTGGAAATACACCTGTTAATAGTTACCCCATTAGAATATATTACTAAACTGCTTCAAAGGATTGAGATCTTTGGCAAAGAGCGAGCAAAGCATCTTTGTATCCTGGGGATACTGGAGCCATTTGCAGGAGCAGGTTTAGGATCCATGTCTTTGTTTTCTTGCCGTGTCTCTTTGTAAATTGTTATTGACGTATTGCTGCATGTGCAGCCCCTATGTTCATATGAATTTAAAAGTTTATCTTTGTTAACAGAAGAGTTTAGATTTACACGCTTTGATGCCGTGCTATTTGACACATACTAGTTTGCATCTTTTACAGCTGGATGGTACCTGGTACACTTGCTTTGCCCTCTGATGTACCTCCCAATAAGCATGACTCCTACTTCAATTTCCAATCACATGGGACTTCTAGAGTTTTCAGCCACAACCATCTCTTCTGATATTATTTCTTCCATAGTTGTAACTTTGCTCCTATTCTTTTTCAATCTGGAAGAAATTCTCAAATTTCCTCTTCATTATATATGTGGCTTTTAATTTTAGCTTATGGTTTTGAAAATTTAAAAACAAGTACCTATTTTATATGTGCGTGCGTGCGTGCGTGTGTGTGTGTGTGTGTGTGTGTGTGTGTGTGCTTGAGTGTATGCATCTGTGCTACATGAATGCAGGAGCTCACAGAGGTCAGGTGAAGTGTTGGATTCCCCTGGAACTGGAGAAACAACTGCTAGCCCCCATGTGGGTGCTGGGAACTGAACCCGAGTCCTCTACAAGAGTAGCAACTACTCTTAACCACTGAGCCATTTCTCCGACTTTTTTCGTTGAGAATCTCATACATGAGTACTGTGTTTAGTCATTTTTGACCTCTCTCTCCCCTGCCAACTCCTCCTGGGACTTAACTCCCTCTCAAATTCACGACTTCTTCTTTGTAAAGATTTATTTATTTTTATTTTAGGTGTATGATTGTTTGGCTTGCATGTATGCATAGACACCACATGTGTGCCTAGTGCCCAGGGAGGGTAGTGGATCTCTCGGAATTGGAGTCCTGCTGACTCCATTTAGCGTTGCTTCTATGTACTCTATGTTGCTTCTATGTATGTTTAGGGCTGATCGCCTGGGATTGGATAACTCATCAGGAAGCTCAGTCTTACAGAAAACTGATTCTTCTTTTCTCATCAGCCATTGGTTATCTGTAGCTATTCATCTAGGGGCTGGATCTTGTGAAATTTCCCCTTTCCGCATTGGCATGTCAACTGATGTTGTCATTATATAGGTCTTGTTTAGGCAACCATGATGTTGAGATTTCACGGGTCCAGTTTGGCCAGTCCAGCAAGATATCCCCAGTGATGTAATAGTGGCAATTTTATCTTGAGGGTCATCAACAGCTATCTAATAGGTCTTAAGACCCTGGTTAAGAGTAGAAAATTAATGCCTGGTACCGTCAACCTAGTCAATTCCCCAGGGCTGGAAAGGTATTCAAGGAGAAGGTAATACTACCATTTCCTAAACTGTATTCTAAACACTTATACACACAGGCCAGTATAGCTTTCACCCCCAAAACAAAACAAAACAACCTTGCAACAAATGGATACTATTATAGAGATCTATGTACTGTACTGATTAAAATACAGAGAAAGAGTGACCATGGGATGCCCAGCTCCAACTGATGTATCTATGACACAGCTACCACACCTAAGGCTCAAGGAAAATCATGGAAGAGAGTTAAGAGCCAAGAACTGCTGGATAGTGTCTTACACTTGATTTTAAAAAGTATCTGATCTCTACTGCTTCTCACAGTTTTTTTAATGCACTTGTCATGCCAGTTTAACCAATTAAAGTGTTAATGTCAATGCACTTCCAGACCTCTTTGTCTTTCATTCCAGATCTAAACGTGTGTTCCCAACAGATTCTCACTAACATTCAGAGAGGTTGGTCAGATCCTTGAGAACCTTTTGAGAAGATTAACAGTATTGCTTTTCAAGTAAAACGTTGCTTTCATATTAAATTTTCAGGGAGGATCATCTTTTCCTTTAATGTGTAGTTTTGTTTTGTAAATCCCAAATCATTTCTTTGTGTTAAAGAGTTCTTAAGGGGCAACAGTGGATCAAGACACCATGGGTGAGCTGATTCGTTCTTAGTTTATGACACTATCCAAGTAACTGTGGGCAAATGCTCGGCTGACTAGAGCCAGTACATGACTCTGTCCTTGGACAATGTGCTAAGCTTTCTCGGGCAGATTTGCTTGTTTGCTCCACTGTTAGGAGTAAGCTGGAGAAACACACACACACACACACACACACACACACACACACACACACACACGCACACACACACAGAATTAGTTTGCTTTTGTGCAATATATACTTTGAAGCACACTAAATCCAATAATACCCCTGCTTTGAGACCTTTTCCAAATGCTTTGGTTAAGTAGCCAACATCCCAGGGGTATCCTCTCTCCTTTTCATTGTTTTGTATGTAAGTAATCTAGTCTTTGGATAGATAGTGAAATTAAGAAGCTGGTGGTGACAGAGCGGTGAAAATGAACACACAATTATGTTCTGATGACTCAAGTCTCTGCTCCATTGGGGAGCACCACTTATTTTTCTGTTTGGTGAAGCAGATTGTAAAGACACTCCAATTCTGCCCTCTCCCAAATGCCTTCTTTCTTTTTCTGGCTATCTACCTTGACCAGAAAATGGAACATGAAGACCTCAAGGTGCTCATTAATGAGCAGTCTTTGACTCCATGGCTTTCTCTGTAGCACTGGCTCTACATTTATAGCTTTTCTAACATCCTTAGAATTTAAGAAGGAAATCGGGGGTAGTTATATCAGTGAAGGTAGTCAGTCACCTGCTTAACTACAAGCTTTTATGTTACTCCAATTCAAGTTCCTACAGAGAGAAGCTAATATAAAGTCATGGAAGTGAAGAACCAAATGGCAAGAGATTTAGGCAAAATGGATAATTTTTAATAAGGAAATTTTTCCTTTGCTTTATCCTGCCAAGGGAGCCAAGGGAGAGAAGCATTAACATTTTATATGGCCTATCTTTCTCAGTAGAGTCCAAATACAAGTCTATCATTTTCATTAACATTGAGAAAACTGAGTCCAGAATCTATATTTACCTTTTACTATGCAAAAAGTCTGAGAAATGTTGCTCATATAGCAAGAACTCAGGACCAATTTTTTTTTTTAAAACTGCCAAAGAGTATTACAGTTTCTCATCTTTGGTCATACTGGTAGGCTGGTCTACAACTAGGTCTGCACATGAAAATCTCCTATGACACAGTTCAGAAATAAATATCCAATCAATCCTATGTAAGATTTAAATTCTTAGTCAGGGAGAAGCAATATTCGAAGAATTCTTCATGCTTCAAATCTGTAGGGATTGATATTATCATAAAGGGAAGTTAAGAATTGTTGGTGAAGATGGAAAAACTGAAACTTGAATTTGTAATGATTAGAAATGTAAATTGGTGCTGCTTGTATGCCAAACAGTATACCCCTAAAAAATAAGCCCACCAATTCTACTTTTAGGTATATATTTAATAGAACTGAAAGCAGGGAGGGACTTGAGCTGTTAATTTGAACAACCATGCTCACAAGCTGCATCATTTACAATAGTCAAAGGTGGAAGGAATGTAGGTCAGTGAGATAGCTCAAGTGGTAAAGGCACTTGCCAACAAGCCTAGCGACCTGGGTTCAGCCCTTGTGATCCTCCTCTAAAAACACTGGCTCTCTGACACATGCTACAGAAGCTTTGGGGGTACTAGGTTAAGGGAAACAACAATCACAAAAGGATAAATTCTGCATGGCTCTACTTAGGTGAGATGCCTAGAGCATCAAAGACACGAGACAAAGGCAGAATGATGGCTGCCAAGGGTTGGGGTTGAGGGGGAAGTGATGAGGAATTAATGGTTCAAGGACACAGAATTCAGTCTTACAAGTTCTGGAGTTTCTAGTGATGGGTGGCAGTGACGGGTGCCCAACAAGAGAGTGTTTGAACATTACTCAACTGTACATTTAAAACAATGAAAACGGCAAATTTTAACTTCCATGTATTTTACAAACTATCAACATTAAAATAGATGCGACTGGTAAATGTTATGTTATTTGTATCAAACACACACACACACACAAACACACACACACGCATGCACGCACACAGCAGCTGAGCTCCACAGTTGTCCTTTCAGCTTAGAAAAATTATTCTGGTCAAAAGGGACAAGGTAAAAAAAATAGTTAGTGATTTGTGCTCCAAACTGTCCAGACAGACTTGATTTCTCATCTGATTAAAAAATACTACATACTAAACAAATAGCTTATTTGTTCCCCGCAATGGCCTGAAACAAACTTAGCCACAAATAAAATATCTGTGGTATACACTTTAAATAATTCCATGATAATCAATTTGTTTGTTTGAAGACAGGGTCTCACTATGCATCTCTGGCTGTCCTGGAACTTACTGTGTAGACCAACCTGGTCTTGAATTCACAGAGATCCACCTTCCTTTGCCTCCTGAGTGGTGGGATTAAAGGCGTGCACCACCACCACCACTTATTATCTGGCTGATAATAAGGGGCTTTGGAAAACACGATCTTTTAAAGACAAAAATTCAAACTAATAATAACCCAAATTTAAAATTAAAGAAATATAATGAAAAAATCACAAAGATACAAATTATAGCATAAATTAAGATGGTATCCCCTCTTTAAAAAAGCTGTCTAGAGATGCTTTTAAAGTTTTCTACATACAAAGATAGGAGCTGTATGATATAATTTCTAGATGTCTCCCTGTTTATAGTAAACCCAGGGCTTTGCACATTTTCCCACTGGAAAACATATCCAGTCTCAGGCAAATTTTTAACTTGAATGTATTCAATGCTAAAGGTTTTCAATATTAACTCAGCAGTTCAGAATCTTACATAAAATGATAGGTCTAAGGCTTCCAGCAATTAAAAATGAACGAAATCCTAAAGAAGGGTCGCACATCCCAAACAACTAACAAGGAAACAAATCTATCCGATACTCTCAGGACAATTAGAAGGTGGATGAACCCTGAGCCTGACTTCAGCAACTCTCACTCGCTTAACAGCAATTTAGCTTTGGTTTTTACCATGTTAAAACTTGGGTTGAAATCTAAAAACTGTCAACTCCAGAGTTCTCATGGAGTGTCGAAGAGGAAACTTGCAAGAACTGGGTCCTAACCAGAAGATGTGTTCAGCTTGCATATCAGGGACAAGACTGAGAAGCCGTGTGGCTGGTGACAACTCAGTAAGACTGGCTACAACTTGGCAGGTCCCTGAAGGACACAACTCAGACGAAGCACAGGCCACACAGGCCATCCAGGAATTTGTATGGAGCTCAAGCGGAAAATCTGGTTGGATGGGCACCAGGAGCTTGAAGGTAGGTGGGTTGGGAGCAGGGGGAGACGAGGAGAAAGTGGAGGGGAAGAGGCCTGGTTCCGGTGGAAACCTGCTCTAGAAACCCAAAGCCAAGTTTGTAAACACTGAGAACTCAGACAAATGGAAACAGTACTAGCAACAGATCCCAGCCAGATCTGATCTGATGCCAGGAGAAGAATGCAGACAGCAACAGGAAGAGCAAGGCATGGAAGAACATCAAGGATAAGTTGCTTTTGATGTTAATCTGATCAGTTGAGTCGGGGGCTCCTGTGTTTGGATCCCAGTCTAGAATCTGAAAGAGAACAGTGTGGACACGCCTGCCAGGAATGTTCCCTGTGTAGCATGCACAGGCATGTGTTTGTTTAGCTGAGGTCTTACGAAGTTTTGCTTCGCTTTCGTTTCCCTAATTGTTTCATCAGAGCTGATTAATCCCACGGGAGCAATCTGGGGAACAATAACACCCACGATCAGAGCAATAACTTGACACATGGTGGTAGCAGGTGTTGCTCTCTAGCTATGAGTTCCTTTCCCTTCAAACGAAGACACCGGCTCCATGTAGAGTTAGGCAGGCTAATGAGGGACCGCAGTGGACACTGAACTGTTACCACAGAAGGTATTTACTTAGACTCAGGGTGTGGGCACTGGTGTCTAACAGTCTTGCTTTATTGCAGAAAGGTCTGACGCAAATGAAACACCCGGGACTGAAACATAGGGCACAGCGTGACCATGAAGAGAGACCTGTGAGTCACAGAGGAAGAAATTCTATCTCATGGCAGTGTAGCAGGGTGAGGAACACGGGCCCCCTTTGGTTCCTGCTCCTGGGCCCTACCCTCTCCTCTAGCCAAACCTAGACCCTGAGGCCTCCATTCATGTGGGGCCACCTCCTTCCAGGCTCTTCACACTCGCTAGTGCCTCACACCAACTGAGCACCAGCGGCTAGGTATACTTGTGTAATCTGCTTTGATGGACCATCCACTCCCCTTCCTCTGAGACCAGAGGACTCCTTTGCTCTATCTTCCATCTGTCCTGGTCTATTTCATTCTCTATGAAGGCTGCCCACTCCCAGACTGCAGCCTCCCGAGTTTTCTGTTTCACTTTATGGTCATCTTCCAGAATTAATCCTACTACTGGCTGGTTGTTCATCCCCAACCACTCTGCCTGACTCCTTATTGATGGGTCTGCTTCTGCCGAGTACCAATCTCAGCAGATATGTCTCATCTGTTGGTTGGTCCTTCCTCCCCTTAAGAAAAATCTAGCAAATGAACACTATCAAAATATAATATATAGCATTCAGTACTCAATCTTACTATTTGGGAAAGAGGCAGGTTACAACTTTTAATTCATCTTTACTTTCTACAGACAAAATATTACTTTAAATGTAAAGAAATGAATATTTTTTATCACTTTAAAAATCACTGAAGAATTTGTGAGTATTCTAATAACTGTATGGGAATTGAGTCAGAGGCCTCTAAAGTAATAAAATGATAAAAAAATGGAAGTCGTAGAAATATGAAAATATATTAAAAGCAGCTAAGCGTTATTCACTTATTAGACACAACACGAAAATGTGCACGTATTTATAAATCGTTCATCAGTAGACATGCCACATTTCTAGTTAACCAGCAGAGGTTAATAATAAACAATCAGCTTTTTTTTCTCCCACTTAAATACTTTAACAGAACTGCAAGAAAGTCTGCCTCAAACTAGCCATGCAAATTATGGGGGTGGGTTCCTGCTTTCTCAGTAGTTTCTTTTGGTTTCATATCAAGAAAGAAATTAAAATAAAAGTTAAGATTAAACTTTTACCAAACTAATTGTTATGTTATTTTTGAGACTACCATACAATGTTACTCAGAAAAGAAAAAAAAAATAAAAGCCCAAACTGCTTTTGGAATTTTAATTACAGGTTAAATAATTACTATTTTTGCTTTTGTGAAACAACACTTACTTTGAACTTCCATTGACTGAAAATAGCGCCTGCTAACTCTTCTTTGTCTGCTGTGAATGTAGACTGTAAGAATACTCATTCTTGACGATTCGTTTTTATTATTCTTGTTTATTTATGTGTATGTATGTATAATGTCGTGTGTGTGAGCCCAAGATCAGAGCCCCTGGTGAGGGAGTTACAGGAAGTTGTGAATCACTTGATGGGATGGGGGATGGGAACTGAACTCAGGTCCTCTGAAAGAGCAGCAAAGGTTCTTACTTTCTTTCTAAAATTTTTATTTTAGATTTTTTTTATTTTATGTGTGTGGATATTTTTCCTTCATGTATGTATGTTTGTGTCCAGTGCCTGGTGCCCAAAGAGGTCAGAAGTGGGTATCCAATCCCCTGGAACAGGAGTATAGGCTCCTGTGAACTATCACGTAGTTTCTGGAATAGGATTCAGGTCCTCTGGAAGAGCAGCAAGTGCTCTTAACCACTGAGCCATCTCCCCAACTCTTTCATCTTACTTTCATTCTACCAATCTGGAATTTCTTTTTACAGACAGATATTATGGAAATATTATAGTCTAGGTAATGAGAAAAAAAATCACAGTTTCATACTGTAAACCACCAGTATATACCTTTGAAGGCCCAATTTTCCCATCTACCTTTAAACACAGTAAAAAAAAAAAAATTCAATACTACTTAAAACAGAGACTGTTGCCACCCAGGATAACAAAATTAAGACAGCTGGAAAAAGACTTTGAATAGGTGGCATGACCCAGTGAGCCAGTCCTGTGCTCTGTGAAGCTTAACTGCCAGCAATCGCTTGTTTGCGATTACCACCCACGTTTACATAATGATCTGGGAGTCACTATGAACTCCAGGATGACACCTTCACAGGCCTACAGTGACTGCACGGCTGAGATCGCCCGTGATCAGAATATGCAGATTCAGTTAGGATGAAACCAGGGTTTAAAAACAAAGCAACAACCGCTGGTGGGTTGCCTCAACCCGAAACCTGTTACACAGTGTGCTGGAGGGCAGAGCACCCGGAAAGCAGACACTCAGCTGTGCCTGGCATTCTGTGACACATTTCCAAGCTTTTGAAATGAAGTCTAAGCCTAACTCCAAGGTGATTGCAACAAATTAGGTTGAAAGTAAATAAATCATAGGTAAATAAACAAATGATGAGTTACATATCCCGATATTTCCTTTAAAAACTAGACTTTAAAATTAAGGCAAGACTAAAAAGCTCAGCAATTTAGTTGATGTGCTTGTATGATATTCTAGCACAATGGTTCTCAACTTGTGGGTTGCAACCCCTTTGGGAGTCAAACAACCCTTCCACAGGTGTCACATATCAGATATTTACATTATGATTCAAAACAGTAGCAAAGTTGCAGTTATGAGATAGCAACAAAAATAATTTTATTGTTACAGGGTCATAGCACTGGGAAGGTTGAGAACCACTATTGTAGATATTTTAGAGGCCTTTGACGTGGGAGGGTAGAAAAGACATGCAATAAGGAAGACTTGGTTCTAAATCCCAGTTGGGTGGCTCACACAGAGAAGATAAGGCATTCCAGTGACAAGGCAGGTATCAGTTACTAGTGTGATTTCACCTAACTTCTGTCCTGAAGTTTGTTAGCGTGACCTGCTGCTATTAATAGTTGTTATTGTGGACTTGTACATGCTTGAAACAACTCCGAGTTCCATAAACTTGCTGAGTATTTAGTTTGTTGTTTCACTATTCCCCCCAAAATGAGCTAGCAGAATCTAAGGCTTCTTCAGAATGCTGGGGACTGTATGCACACACACACACGTGCATGCACATATGCACGCACACACGTGCACACACACAGGTCTCTGTGTGCCAGGACTGAGCCTGGGACCTTGCGTATGCTAACAATATGGTGTGTGCCTGGTTTTTGTTCTGTTTTGTTTTTACTCAGGTTACGTACTGCCTAAGCATCAGGCAGTTTTGAGAATTAAATTCTGAATCTAAAATAAAAATATCTCATCCTAGTCTTTTCAATTATATGAAACAGTAAAAGCAATATCCCCAGCACCACAAAAAAAAAAAGTGTGGTAGTACATGCATATTCTTGGAACTCCAGAGGTAAAGGTAGGAGGATCAAAATTCAAAGTTATCTTCAGCTGCGTAGTACACTCCTGGCCAATCTAGAAATATGAGACTGTCTCAAAGAAAAGAAAAAGAAAGAAAAGAAAAATGGGCAAATAATCCCAACAGAACCTTAACTCACTTTTATGTCCTATAGTAGACCAAAATAAGACAAAATAATAAAGAAATACCTCAGATAGAAAGGTGACAAAGGTCGTTCATCTTCCTGTGAGCTAAAAGAAAAACAAATGGTGAATTAATACGATATCTATTAAAAGCACATGTAAATTTTATGAAAATTCTGTTCTACTTGTCACAAATTGTGGCATATTACCGCTGATCTTGTAATGGATTCAAATTAACAAAACCTTCTCCCTAGGACCTAGCCAGCTTCAATTAGTTCTTCAAAGCTGCCAGCCCACCAGATGTATTCTCAGATAAGCCTAAAGCAGAAGTAATTTATATCACACTTCAAGAAGCAGCTTTTTACCATATTGTTCAACAAGTTTATTCAAATACTCATATATTACACACAACCCCTACAAATTATTGCAGACACAATTATTTTAACAAAGTTAATTGCAAAAGTAAAATTAGCGATGAACTATCTCTGTGAAGCTGTGGGCTACTGCAAGAGAGTTCCTCGCAGTGACAAGCTCATCTCTTGAGGCAAATCTCATGCTATTTCTTCCCTGGGGGCTGCTCTGCCAAGTAGAACCCGATATGGATATCAGGGGCAGATGTCAAGAAAATTTTCAGCACAGTTCAAGTTCTTCAAACAAATGAAAATAACAGGAAGCTTAATATAAAGGTATTTAAGTTTTTAGATGTAAAACACATGTGAGAATTTTCCTTAACATGTTTTCTTCTAATAAACTGCCTTTTATCATAAAAGCACAAAATGAGTCTCTCCTGCTTGTTTTCTTAAGCATTCACGAAAATGCAAATGCTGGATTCAACTGGCAATGTTGACCTGGAAGTCAACAAGATTTTACTACAGGGATGTAATCTCTGTCTCTGTCTCTCACCCCCACTCCCCCACACTTGTCCTAAGAGTTGAAAAAAATGTTACATTCCAACTAGAATAGGGTGTGTACAATTTGACACACTATTTTTCAATCTCCTATGATTTTTGGCCATTTTAATCTTGTTCAGCTGTTCTATTGCCAATGTTGTCAACAATACTGCTGTTCATAGCATCTTTGTGTTTTATGTACACATGCATACACACAGACATAATTTAGCTGTACACCTTCCACGTGAGGGGTGATGGATCGCTTCATTGCAGAATAATTTGGATGGGCTAAGGGCAAAGCTGGTACCACTCAGCTAGAAGAGTTGTAGTAACCACGTCTGGGAATAGTCAGGTTGGCTGCACTGAAGCTATCTAGAGCAGTGTTTTTACAGGGAGTTAACCTCACACAAGAAACTTCCATGTTTGACTTCAAACTCTTTCTAGAAAACATTTGACAAAACAGTTGCCTTCGTTCTCTAATCAAGGACTCTGTATCAAAGAGATACTGTGGTCAAAATTGTGCCAGCAAAGCTACCAGTATAAACTTGTAATGACTTCAAGTTAAGGAGAGGAATATTGCCCCTTGTTGTGATGTGAGGGTATATCTTTCTTAGATCAGAACTCCTTAACGCTCACATGAAACAAGGAACAGTGAATTAACATGCTTAGCATAATGTATCTTGTGGGCATTAAATTAGCCAGTATTTTTTAAGTGCTAAGAGTTTGCAGGCATGTCCAACCTCCTGACAAGTTCTTCTGACACTGTCACCTCCAAAGTTCCCATGAGAAGTTGGCAATGGACTTAAAGTATGAATCCCAGTAAAGCTCCTTATTAAATAAGTTTATGACTTTGTTTTGAGCCGTCTCCACAGCTGTGCTGGGCCACATTTCCAGACGGTACTGTGCTCTGCACAAGGTTGGCCCTGCGCCTTCCACCGACGTTCTTGTAGGTGAGTGCTACACTTCTTTGTAGGAAACAGAAGCAGTCTCCCACATAGACGGAATAAACTACTTATTGCCTTTGGATCCTCCTAAAGACTATTCCTGAACTTGGACATTGCTCTCATTTATCCAGAAAAGCAGGCTCAAAGTGGGAACAGAACTCATCCAGGCAATGATGAGAACAGGTGATAGAAACTGGACAGGTAGGGCAGAGACCCCAAAGCAGCAGGGCAGAGAATGCTTTGGTGGGGGATGGGGGATGCTAATTCCTGGCTCCTTGTCTTTTTCCCTTGGCTGGAAACTATGCATGAGAATGCCACTGGAACAGAACTCATGGCTGGGCCACCTGGTCTGACTAGCTCATCCTCTCCCTGTGCCTCAGCCCACTGTGTGCTCTAAGTTCTTTAAAAAGATCCTCAGAACTGGCAGCTTGATGGCATCCCACCCCCAAGGACCCTCTGCCACACAGGAGCTCTGTCTTCACTCTCTCTTAAGAGAATGTATACCAAACTTCTCTCTAAAACTTACCCTCTGTGGTTCTCAAAGTTCATTCTTTGAATTCTCTAGACAAGAACATGAAAGTCACTGGGTCACTTTGGTGGTCATCCTACTTTCTGGGACCCTGGCCTTTGAGAAAGGCCCTGGTGTCGTCAAAGACACCCCAATATTCCCACATCACTAACGTTGGCCAGTGGTGAGTAGAATTTATTTCTACACCTGACACTGTCTTGGTTGTTTATTGACTTCTAACCGATTTTTATAGTTTGTCATGGATCAGGGATGTGGCTCAGTTGTTTGCATGTCTGCCTAGCACTGGGGTTAAAGGTGTAGGCCACCATGACAGTCTTGATGGAGACACAAGTTTTGATCATAAGCACACATCTCTTCAGTAGTGTTGGCACAAAGTAAATTCATCAATGAGGCACAAAGTCAGAAACTATAAGTTTAGACTGTCATTTTGATCGGGTTTAAGTGTTCTAAAAGAGAAAAAGAAAGCACAGAAATTTAAATAAAATGAAACAGACTTTATATATTACATTTTATGGATAAATAGTATTCAGCATAATGCAATCCATTTATGGAACAAAATATATGAAGAGAAAAGGAGGGTAAATAAATAAAATTGGATAAATACTGGACATATTTCTTCTTTTTTTGTTCTTAAAAGTACTCTTTCCTGGGACATAGTTGTATGATTTTTGTCAAACGTGTACAATTCAAACAACTAAAGCACTGATTTTAAATGAATTAAAGCAATTAACTTTAAAGAACCATTAGCTACTGCTGTGGGATATTTGTTCGCATTGACGCTCCAAGACTGCTAATAAAGTTAACCTTGAATCAGGGGGCAGAGTCAAGGACTAGCTGACTGGAATTAACCATAGAGGTACAGAGAACCCAGGGAGCCAGAAGGAGAGACATAGGAGATAGTAGGGAGGGACTTGGAGATTTTGAGGACTTTTTCGATCTGGGAAGCGTAGAGAGACAGGGTCAGCTGATTGTTCCTCTGCACTTTGGACCTAACAGGTTTTCACCCCAATATCTGACTCCCAAGTTTCTATTAATAGTAGAACAATTTAGATAAACATTTCAAGCTACCCTGATTTTTGAAGTCACTTTAAGTTAAAAAAATCAAAAATCATCCAGGATTGTTCTTTTTAACAGCACTGTGAAAAATGAACTCTTTCACAAAACTGACACTTCAGAGTGGGAAACATCAGAAAAGACAATTATTTCTATATAGTTGTCAAAACAAATATACTTTTGTTCCTGGCTCCAAACTATTTAAATTCTTGATGAATGTGTATCTTGACAATCTTGGTCATGTCTAATGATACTGAATGACTTCACTTACATTCTAAATTAAGTATAATCCTTTGCCTGAATTCTAAACTTGGAATTCTGATTTACTTTCAAGTTTAAAGACCAAGTATAGTCACCACTGTGGATGAAGGAGAGAGCTGGGCTGTGAGACGGTGCTAGTGGCAGACAGACAGTTTGGGATTCATTTGCTTTTCTTTTGCTGTTCATATAACACAAGGGGATGCTCACTGTCCTCCCTCAGGTATGAGGTGTTGGAGTCTCTGGAAACAACTGCTTGTGGGAAGAATGTTTAGCACAGACCCCAGACAACTGAAGTGTTAATAACTTAGGAATCAGGTGTTAGCAGACTCTTCTGAACTCTCCTAAAATGCTCAGCATTAATGAATCATAGGCATAAATGACACCTATCCTGGAAATCACTTCATGAGCTTTGGAACCACAGAATGTGATGCCTGTCCAGATCACTGGACAGCAAGCTAACTAGGAACAGAAAAGGCATGGTCCTTTATGTGTGAAACAAACAAACCAAAAACCAGAAACTGAAACAAACAAAAAAACCCTAATACTGATGGGAGAATTCCCAGAATAAGGTGTTCAATGCATCTCCACATTGCCATTCCATTCAGTGTCTTTTCCAATGTTCTCACAAACAATCCAATTAATTCTACTTTCTAATCCCTTACGGGGGCTGATTACTAAAAAAAACCAACCAAACAAAAAAACCCACAATTTTCATATTTATCTTCATTCTTTACATGTAATTTCAATGACATTAAAATAGGAGATATCTAAAGTGTTTCTTGGACACTGAAAAATAGGCAATGCTAAAAATTGTGTTCCACTCTTTCTAGAAATGAGGAAAACCATCTGTGAGGTCTTAAAAAAGAAAAAAGCAAAAGGAGAAAAGAGGAAGTGAGCATGCGAAAGCAGAGAGCTAAGCGAATCTCTGAGGACTCAGATTTTCCCTCCACTTGGCACTGCCACTTGGCACTGCACAAAGTGCGAGTCTACATTCTCTGTGAGGCCGGGAAGGAGGGGATGCTAGTTCCTTGCGGCCTGACCTGAAGTGCTGTACTCTTCCTGAGTGGCTCAGTGGGTCGCCGCTCGGCACTGAGCACAGTGTTAGCAGGTGTTAGCTAACATCAGAGCTGGACCTTGGGGCACCCTGTGTTGTTCTGCTGTTTAGGTTTTGCTGTTGGTCCCGTTCAAGAACAGAAAACAACACAAAAGGCACACAAATCTCTATGCTTTCTGGAAAATGAGTGTACAAGTTTTCAATCAGTTTGCAGCTAAACGTTTGTGGTTGTAATTTGAGGAGCTATTTACAATTCTTTCTTATAAGCCCAAGCAGCAGCTTTACAGTTTTCCTCCTGTGTTTGTTACTAAGAATGCTACACACAGCCCATTGAAACACAAATTACCTTCCTTTAAGAGGAATTGGCTTTCTCTGACCAAAGAAGAAGAAATGCAAATGTGGGAGAGTGTAACCAGCCTGAAAGGTGTTACTTGTCCAGCAAAACTGAGAGACAAACGACTTTCCAAGGTTTAAGGAAAGCCTATATACTATCATCATCATCATCATCATCATCATCATCATCATCATC